>JAIPRN010002561.1:0-29163 GCA_025469175.1 Geopemphigus sp. TES_GeoC_2020 | reverse complement strand
CACACGCACGCATACATACACACATTCGCGCACGCATACATACACACACGCACACGCACGCATACATACACACATTCGCGCACGCATACATACACACACGCACACGCACGCATACATACACACACATACATACGCGCACGCATACATACGCGCACGCATACATACACACACATTATTTTGGGATAAATTGAGTTTCGAAACACAGTGGTAAATCCATAACATTGAGTATAATACGGATCGTTTAAATTAAACAGCATCCTCTCTGTCGACCACCCAACAAGCGTTTCGTTCCAGAGTTGTATACTCAGAAGTTTAGTTTAGTTTAGTTACTCGGCTCTTTTTATGGTCTACGTATTTAGATCTATCATAGCTAATGTACAGCACATGTATACACATATCGCATGTTGTTCATATAACATTATGTTGAATTTGTTGATTTTATATTATCAAACGTAATTGTTAAGCCGTGTATTACACTTCCATCTTTATAAACCTCCGTTGGTTAGTTTTCTACTATCGTTGTAGCATTATGTAATTTAAGGCACTCCACCCATGTTTTCAGTCTTATCTACGCAATGTACTCGGTAGTGTGACTCATCAATATTATTATAATGTAATATTCTCGTACACTTAATTGGCTTCTACAGTTCACAATATACAAATATATTTGTTTATAACATATCGTTAAGAATCGATCAATAGAAATATTACCAGACAAGTGTCATACTCGTTATGAGAAATCTTAAGGGTATCAAACATATGCTAGGTCTCAATATTTCGTTGTACGTTTTATTCAGTGGATCACGTATTATCGTTTTTCCGATTATACGAAACTAATAAATCATGTAAAAATCAAAAAAATACTAAAACTGTGAAACGTATAAGTCGCGTAATGCCTGTCCCTACATCGTAGTCGTAAGTTTAAAATTAAAAATGATCGTTCACGATAATTCCGATTACTGAAATCGTTTACACACTCGAACACGTAGTCGTGATATATATTTTTTATTCGTTGTGACAAACTAATCGTATCCGCCACGATCACAGTCCACAACTACGATATAATATTACGGATATTAGTTATTTTTATTGTTTCGTCGGGTCGTAATTTAACGTAGCAAAGTGACTTTTTGATTTTGGGAATTTCGAACAGAAATTAAAAGTCGTCGTTTTCATATGTGGTTTGTTTGTGAAATATTTTCATTACTGTATGTGTATGTAACGCGCTCTGGCGGTCCAACGTAAAAACATTTCGATGAGTTTCTGACTGTTAGTTCTGTTGTGTGTCCGTGTCACTACTCGATCGCGCTGTAGTTACATATTCACGTGTACGACAAGTTTTCATTTTTTGTCACTAGATCGTGCACGTATTACCGTTTTATTCACATTGACGACGCCGCGATCCCGTATACCGCATTAGGTAAGCCGTTCACTGTAACCGTGTTCGGCCGAACGGAGCATCGGCCGTCCACGCCCGAACTAGCCCGATCAGTGCCGAACGATCCCATATAAACAAATTTAAAAGGAACCGCGTCGGGTGAGTTCGGCCGTGTTCGGTTTTTAGATCCGAATTGAATTGGATTTTTCTGCTTATTCGACCGAAATTTGTGGTCCCAAAAATTATTTTCGTTAACTATTTGGCAATTTATTATTATTATTGGAACGAAGTTCCTTATACCGGGTTCGGCGCGGGGACCTAGCCGAAAAAAAATGTAACGTTACGAAAAAGCGAAACAGAATGAGAGAATGAAGGAGACCGATAACTACTCCCTCCCATACACTGCCACTGCTCCCTCCTCACTGCGCACTGGCTCCACCTTACTATCTCTCTCTCTCTTTCACGCACTATAAGACTGCATGATACTATTATATACGGGCTCTTTCTCCCTCTTCCTTTTGCTCACTATACAAATACTAAATATAGCGGCCGCCGCTCGGACATATATATATATATATATATCCTACTGACTACGTATGTACATATATACATGTATAGATATGCCTCGCTACGCGTGCATGCAGCGGACGAGACTGTAGGAAATATAGGTATATACGAGCCACGGCGTCAGCATGTATATACCACGCTATCTGTTTTGGCGCAGCGCGTCCTATCTATACATTGTGTATGCATATTTAGGGTTCTCCTACATTATCTGTACGTGACACCATAATTAATACAAGGTAATTATTAGTATTTTATTCATTTAACCATCAGAGAAAAACATATAGCATAATAAGAAAATTATTATAATTGTTCGGATCGATTTTGAAATTATTTTACGACAACAAAACCTTAAAACAATAAGAAAATGCAATATCTCAAAGGGAAAACAAGATAGACCAAAAATAAAGAATTTTACGGGTTTCTAAAGGGGAACGAAATTATCGAGGCACACAAATAGAGAGGTCTTGGTTGACGTTACAACATAACCTTAATATAACTTATTTAATGCAATATCTTTATAAAATTAATGTTAAAAATTGTGAAAAAATTATAGCATAATTAGGAAATTATTATAAACATTTAGAATCTATTCACAAATCAATATACGAAATCAAAATATGTAATACACAATTTATTTATTGCGTCAATAATCAAATTTAAACAGATGGGTGGGTGGAAAGAATGAAAGCCGGGCACGTTATTGATTAATTATGCTAACCCTGCATACGAAAGGGACTTCATTCACGCGACACGTTCATGTTTTTACTATTATTTTTTTTTGGTTGTGAAAATTACGGATTGTTATTTAGTATAATTGACGAACAAGTTCCTTTGTGGGATATGCAGAGCCAGCGTTACTAGCGAAGGGATGTTTAACGAAAACTGTGGGAAGCAGTTGTTGTATAGGAAATGGGGAGTATGGGGTGTACCCAAAACAACTGCCTTTTTTACTTCATCTTCTGATCACGGATGTATTATTCAACAAAATAATTTCATTCATTAAATCAATTTTTCCGAGAAAAAGGCACAGCTTTCGTAACCTTTACTGACGAACGGGCGTACTGACTAAAACCGGCTTCAATGAATGGACGGAAGGTCGTATTGTCGGCGTCCGTTTAACGACCGATTGTTCATTGGGCCGGACACAGTATCAGTTGACGGGAGGCCTTACGGTTTTTGCCGATACACTGGGTGACTATGGTGTCGGATTAAAATGGTGATTGTGAAGTCGATGATTTCCCATTGAAACCATGCGAGTACTCGAGAACATCGATATTTTATTTTGGATATAGGTGCTATAAATAAATAAAATAAAATTGAATATTATTAGTGTCATCAAGTATCACGATTTTATAGGTAGGTATTTTTTATACGCACTAATTTGGTAATTACAATTTTTACTGTGTAATAATTCAAAAAGGGATAAAGGTAAATACCATGTAGGTGTTAAATATGAGTGGGTGATATGTATAACTTTAATGAGTTATTACGTTGATTTATTTTTGGGATCGTGAGTTCCAAAATTATTTAGGAATATTGTTATAAATTATCAAATCATTTACATGTCTGGTCTTGTCGATTTGAATGAACATAAAAAGTGAAAAAGAAATACGCGTATAATTAAGTGAGAAAAGGTTGGGACGGTGAGTTCCCTTATATAACTTCAATTAAAAATGAATCGGGATGCAGAAATTCTGGCGAAGAGAACAGTTCTTGATACTCGGAATACTGATTTCTACTACCTGGTGACTCGTGGCTGAAGTGCGTTTACATTTTGTTGAAGACGAGAGTTGTCTGTCCCCGTGAGGAGGCAGACGTCATTTAGTGTTTCACCGATTCGCTGTACCGAGAGTCGGTGGTCTACTGACATACAGACAGCTTAACGACTCACCGGCGCTAGGGTATAATTTTTGTGTTTTATAGTCGAGTCGTCCGGCCAAATTATTGCCACGTAGCGGCCGTCTTATACTAAAACTTATCGAAATTGACATGTTTCGTCTTGCGTTTCTTTATATGTTGATTGTAATAATCGTAGTCTATTGGGTTCATTGTTTGTCGCTATTTGTCCGTTCTCTTAGTAAAGGACACATGTTCATTCGATACGTGATTGTTAGTATGATATATTTTTTATATAGTCGTGTAATCATAGTAATCTTTTTTATATAAATGAAATGTGTTGATTCTGTGGTTATCGCGTGACTGAGACTTAATTAGCTTTTATTTTGTGAGCTATATATGGTTATTACTGATGTTTTATTTTGTGAACTTTATATATTTATTATTACTGATGTTTTATTAAAATGTGGTCGGTATTCATATTATAAGGTCATTGAAATCGGAGCATTTCGTCTTGCGTTTTTTAGTACGTTGATTGTGATAATTGTAGTTTATTGGATTCATTGTTTATCGATATTTGTCTGTTTGCTTAGTAAGGGACACGTGTTCATTCGATTCGTGCTCGTAAGCACGGTATATATATTTTGTTATGTAGCAGTGTGATCATTATAATCTTTTTTACATAAATGGAACGTGTTAATTCTGTTGTTATCGTGTGATTGTCTAAGTCTATCAGCCTCTATTTTGGGCGTTATATATCATTATTATTGATATTTTATTAAAATATGGTCGATATTCCGAAGAATTCAACCGTTCTTCTACCGTTTAATAAAATATCGTCTTTAAATATATTATTATAGAAAATTACATCAAAATATAATTCTGATATTAGTTCTCACAATAATGATATCTCTGTCGATATCATTACATCCTTCCCAATCTTTTTGTGGGTTGTACCTTTACAATCATAGTCGTGACCGGTGACAAGGGATGTATGTTTATATAATGTAATTACTGTTATAAATTACAAAATGTATGTATGTATATATATGCATATATATATATATATATATTCTTTGTATATAATTTCTTTTATAGCCAAACCTATTATCTATATTTACAATTTTGTTTTAATGTTTGAGAAATTATAGGTGTGTACTAAGAATTGATTTTAAAGACCAATACTTAAAAAATATTTGTTACTATTTTATTATTACAGTTTTTTTTTAATACTGATATATTAGAAATCTGGGTCTGATTATTTCTTGGTTCGTAATTTCTTGTCCAGAATAAGCCAAGTCTTCTTTGTGAATTTTTGTATCATTATTGATTTGTGTTTTGTTTGGTTTTTTGTTGTGTTTTGTTTTCTGATAATTGTTAATCATATCTATTTGCGTTTTAATTTTATCGGTATTTGATTCGTGATAATGTTGTAATTTGTTTACATTGTTCTTTTTATGCTCGTCTTGTTTATTTTTTATATTATTTTTTTTTTCTCATAAACACTGCGTGTTTTACAAATGATGTATTTATATGTTTTCTTGTCATGTTCTTTTTCGTTTTCACTTGTTATATATATATGTAATTTTGCTTTCGTCTATAATTCTTCTTTTTTATATTTATCCTTAGGTTTATATATATATTTTTATTATGATTATCTACTTCGTTGGTTATTTTATAATTATTTACATATACATTATTTTTGATACTCTTTAGGTTCACTATGTCTTTTGCTATCTGTGATTTTGTTGTTATATTATCGAAATTATTACAATTATTGACATTCTGTTCATTAATTGGTGTCGGAAGTGTGTTCATTATAGTTGTATAATTAGGTGTGGTCTTGTTAGTTATTATTGATACGTTTCTGTCTCCATCATTTTTTAAACTAATAATTTGTGCTTTAGATATATTATAATCTAATAATTGTTTGTATTTATCTACATCAAGATGTGTCAGGCATTCATCGCGATTATCATTTTTATATTTTATATGTAGTTGCTCTTGATTTGAATGTATTAAATTTATATATTCTTGTGTTTTGGTGTTTTGATTTGAAACTAACTTGTCTCTTATCGATTTAATAGAGGGTATATATTCTCTGTGAATGATTTTGTTAAGAATTTTGTTAGGTTTTGTATTTGTTTTAGTTCCTGGATCCAATGAGTATTTTTATTTGTGTTATAAAGTACCATATGGGGTCTATTGCCGGTTCCATATATTGTTCTTGTGTTAGTGTTGACATCGTAAATATTGGTGTCATAGTTATAATTATTAGCTTTGGAGGCTAACTCTTCCTCTGACCACCAATATTTCGGTAATTCATCTAGATCAATTAATTCTAAGATTTCCATTATCGAGGTTATTCTATTGATTTTATTATCGTTTAATTCGTTGCATACTGCGTATAGCCCACAGTTTCCATCGCTAGGAATCATCCGACTTATATTTAGCGAATATGTTTGTTGCATTAATGTGTTCATTTAGAGTAGTAGTAATATTTTATAATAGTAATATTTTGTAGTAGTAATATTTTTATTAAAATTATGGTTATGTATGTTGTGTTTGTTAAATGGTACTATTTTTATTATATTACGATTTAGTTTTTTTTGTCTGTTAATAAATAGGGTGCAGTTAATTGCAGAAAATTCCTAATTTGGCAAATGATGGAATTTTTATTCTTTAAAAAACAATTTTCCTCTGTATGGTTATTCTTTGAATAGTAGTTACATGTTTTAATAACATTAATTAGTTGTTTTAAATTTCGTCGTGTGATTGATAAATGTTTTGATAATTTAAATGTTTTGCGTATTGTTGATTATTTGGAAATGCTGGTTGATTATAGGAAAAGGGTTTCCTTTCTAATGTGTTTTAACACTATTATTATTTTGGTTGTTTTCTGTAAGTTTGCTATAATTACTCGTGTTTGGTTTATTGTTAAATCTATTACTGTAGTTATTATTATATTTTCTATATACGTTTCCTAAGTTGTGGTTAGGTTTGCTATCGCTAGTTTTTGTGTTTTTTAATTGTTTAATTCGTTTCGTAATTCGTTATATTTGTAGTCATTATTTTTATTATTATTTATTTGTTAGATGTTGTTTTGTGAGATAGATTTTTCGATATCAAATGAAGAATTTTCTATTTCTCCTGTTATTACAAATTCTATTAAGTCATACTTCTTAATGTTGGTTTTAATTTTTTTTAAAGTTTTGTTCTCTATAATGCAAATATATCGCAGTAAGGTTTGAGACCAGGACTTAAGTCCTTTCATAATGTGTACTATTTCTTTTTGGGGCATATTTTTGTCTATGCGTCTATATAAGGGTTCAACTTCGTTAATGTATGAACTTGTTCTTTCGTCAGGTAATTGTTTACGTTTGTTGAACATAATACGTAATATGTCGGTTTGTGGTATAGGTCCAAACTTTTGTCTAAGTAGTTTTTCTGGATCGAGCCCTTCGATATAGTTAGTAGAGTAATGGATATTTGCGTAAAATGTAAGGGCAGTCTTTTCCAAATAAACTGGAATATATAGAGATTTTTTGGTTTCTGTCCAACCATTTATTAATGCGGTTCTTTCGAATGTTATAAAAACTGGTCGATGTTTTCTGATATAGTGTCCACGAATTGTTCCAGTTTATAATAAGGTCTTTTATTGTTGGCTATATTTTTTTTAATGGTTGTTCAAAGTGTGTAATTAGTGCCCGGTATAAATAATGTCTTTTGTTTTAGTAATTGAAAATCGTCACCTTAATTCACCTCATAAGTATTTTATTAGTCTAATTTTTAATTCATATATTAATTCTGTTATTTTTAAATTTCTTCTATTAAGTTGGTTTATTCGACTTTATTTAGCTTGTCCCAACTTGTAAATACGTTTGAAAAATCTATGTTAAACCTTATGTAATTTATATTGTAAATTTTGTATATATGATTGGTTTTGTTTTTAAGTATTTATGCTTTATTCTTATTATTATATTTTATTTAAATTGTTACTAATAACAAAAATTGTTTTTATATATTTTTTAAGATTATTAATTTTATAATTTTTCTATTCTCGGGCCAAATTATATTTAAATTTGATACCTCTTTGTTATTTCTTCAAAATAAAATTTTTTTTATTCTTTTAAGTTTATTAATTTTATATTTTTTTCATTCCGGGACTAAAATTATAATTTAATAACATATCAATTTATTAGTTCTCTGGGTTAAATAAAATTGTCTTTTTTATTTATAAATTCACTTTAAAATTTATAATTTTCCACTTTTGGATAAAAATTATAATTTGTTAATTTATTACCTCTGGGATTTTTTTTATATAAGAAGTTGCTTAAGGGCTATTAAATTTATAATTTCCCACTCTCAGATAAAAATTATAATTTATCAAAATATAATAAATAAACTATAATTGAGTTGTTTTGTTTAACATTATATCCTTAAATGAATTAATGATTGATACAAAAGAGTTGTGATATTATAGTATACCATGGAAATACAAAACAACCAAGGCTTAAAATTAATTAAAATATACGGTGATCAACCGTTTAGTACACACTTCTGTGATACGCGCTGATTTTAAATCATAAATATTGCTTTGTCAAATTATTTATCAATCATTGACGTGATCATCATTTTTCAATAAAACTTTGCACGGTTACGTATAATAATATTTAATAAGCGTTTATTAACATTTTATCCTACATGGAATAGGTTGATGACAAAGATTCTTCAAGTCGTCAGTGTCAACAACCGCCACAATCATTGCTAAAGCCATCATCAGTGACGTTGCCACCAGCAGAATTGATGTCGAAATCAGATTCACCGTTGATAGGACAAAACATGCTACAGGAGCAAAAGCAACTAGAAAAGCATAAGCTGCTGCAGTCAAAGCTTCCACCACTGATGGGTGTTAAAGATATGGACGACGAAATGGATATTGACAAAAGCAGAAATCTATTGGAATGGGAATTATCGACATTGGAAGCAGGTGACCTGCGTTCCCACGCCTGGTACCATGGTAATCGGGTTAATCGTGAGAAGGCTGAATGGTTATTGCGTAAATACGTCGCTACTGAGTACGGTGTTACTGATATAAAAGAGGCATCTATCAAAAACGTCACGAAGGTAGTTTCACGAGAGGGTGATGAAGAGATGGAAGAAGTAACTGAAGACTACTCGGATGGATTAGATGACGTCAGCAGTGATAGCGACTTTAACAAAGACGACGTTATAACAAGTTTCGTCGACGAACATGATGTGGCATCTAGATCGTCCATGGCTATGGATCAGCCTGAACAAAAACGCCTTCGTATGGATGGGAATCCAAATATTCCTGTTGACAGAAGACGTCGGCACTATTACTGTTTCTTGGTCCGTGATAGTTCTAACGTCCGTCCACCTGGCCGGTATGTGATGTCCTGTTTACGTGTTTGCAATTACGACAACGGTGTGAATGATAATCGAAATCTAACATATGGTGATGGAATCATGAACGATGAAAAGCGCGAGAAATTTTTACGTCGACAACATCAACGTCGTGTACACAAACAGCAGCAACAACAAGTGTTGCACTTCGTCATCAACGAGGTAAGTGCTGCATGCGTAACTTATTTCTGTATAGTAACCCTTAAAGATGATATTTGTATAAAATATTTTTTATAATATTTGAAGCCATTCTGAAGACAAAATCTATTGGTGATTACAGTTTTAGGTTGACCGGTCGAGGAGGGCCATTGAGTATTTATTTTTGTTATTGAGATTTTAGAATGGTTCTGGATTATTTTTTAGTTTTTATAGACAAGTTATTTAATTAATTTAAATTTTTACAAAATGTAGGTTTTTAAATGTTTAATTATCATTTATATCAAATTGAAATCCATATTTCATTTATCGGATATTTATTTATTTGAGAATAAAACTATAATAGTTTGATATAAATATCTTTCTTCTTGGATGGTATTCACGAACATTTGCATGCTCATATATTACGTACTTTATTTAACAAAATATAAACTAAAATGTTCTTTCACTATTCGTATTAAATTTAAGATTTATAAATCATTAAATTATTAATTGTTACGACACTTATAACGTTTAAATGTTCAATTATTTCTTCATGTATAGTAATAAATATATAATTTTATAAGTACATTAAAAATTATTTTTCAATCGATAACAATCGGTGGAAGAGATTATTACGTCATCGTAATTCAGTTTTAATATTTTGTTTATCTATCATAGTTTTTGTTATTACTATTAGATTTTGTTGTTATTACGCCACTATTTAAACTTACACTATTAATACACATACATTATATAACAATAAATATAACTTAACTTAATAGTATATATTTGTACGGTTGTGTGCTCTATATTATTTTACAGATTATCTTACAACCACGTACAGTTTATGAACGATCACAGTTTACTTTTGGGGATACATTGCCAACAGTGGCCTCAATGGCCACCGTTAATCCTGCTATGATAATAAACAAAAGTGGTGGACTTAATGAACAATCTAGGTACCAACCGGCATTTGATAGCGTACCTGATCTTATCAGATACTATGTTGGGGGTGCTGATGATAACTCGGTTCTCTCTTATGGAGGAACTAATGACGAAATTGGGTTAAGTAACACGATGTTCGGTCAGACAGCACCTATAGAGGTGCGTATTCGATATCCATGCAACCGAAACCACCCGTTGACGATAACCCATTCTTTAAACAATGTTATCATCCCAAAAAGTTTCAATCCTACACAACATGTACGACAGTACTCTGCCGATCTGATTGCAGCCTCATTACTTAATGAATCATTACATAATTCTCTCGTTTCATCAACCAAACAACCAAATGTGTTCGAAGAACCTTCATCTTCACTAGATGTAAAACGACTCCGGTATTCACCATCGAGTCTCTCATTAGAATCAAACAAAACACACATATCAACAAGGAAAATTCCTACAGCGACCGTAACTTCGGCGACATTATTGTCGGAGACGTCTGTTAAGCCATCATTAAGAGAATTAGCGACTCAAAGTATCAACCATGGCTCAACACTGCCCCGCCCATCAACATCATCAATGGGCCTATCAACATCATTCCCGGAGTCATCAAAATCGATTTCTGGTTCATCAACATCATTATTAGATATATGCAGTAGAACTATGCCAAAGCTACCAAATTCATGTTCGTCAACCTTTAGATCATCCTCATCAATTTCGCACTCTTCAACATTATCATGTTTGAATCCATTATTGAACAAAGCATTAAATTCAGAATCATCATTGCCATTTTTAAACGAGTTTAACTTTCCTCTGAATAAATCGACAGTAAATACTCATGAAATACCCAGCACTTCATCAACAAGCAGAATGTATGTTCCTGAAATAAGTGAAAATGGTAAACGTGGTGTTATTGATATGGATTCTGAAATAGTAGCGGCCTTGAATGTTAGTGAAGTTGATGACAAAATTATAGGTATGACTGAGCCGATAGCTGTGTGTTCGTCATTTGTTCAGGCAAAAGAGTTGAAGAGTTCTTCAGTAATCGGTAGTGATATCGATGTTAACAAACAAAACCCCCAAGAACAACAAGAATTTGGTACACATTTGTCACCGAATAATCCTTTTAAATTGTCATCCTTGTTAAATGAGGATGTTATGGAACATGAACATGCAAGTCCATCACCGGAGCGTATCAATAGTCAGAAAGAATTTGTATTTAAGAAGTTGAAAAAAACGGAATTACAAATTAAGAAAAACAGATGGAAACACAAGTTAAAGGAAAAATATGAAATGGAATCGATACAGAATTCTGACACGAGGAACGCATCGTTAGAATCTACAGATGAACCCCACGATCAACGCATTAACATAAGAACAATAAGGAATAGAATTATTGGCTCACCGCGCCAACGGCGTTTGATGCGTTTAAAGCGTTTAAATCGAACACAGTTATGGCTTGAGAATTCAAATTTTGAGGAATACTTACAGTCAGAGTCTATGGATTGTGATAACGAAACAAATATGATGGAATTAAGGAACCAAATAGAAGTTCCAGATGCTCCTCCTAATACATATTTAACAACAAATGATCGTCCATCCACTGTCATAGGTCAAGAGAACTCAGATTCTGTTGTTACTTTAACAAATCATAGTGGAGTAGCAGATCCAAATACTGATATACATATAACAGATAATCAATCGTCGGTGGTAGGGGAACATTCACATTCGGGGGAATACCAACCCCCGGCGAAGGACCAAGTGCTTTCGTCGGGGGTATTCAAGGTGTTGACGAAGGAACGCCATTCATTAACGGTGGAACACCAGTCACCGACGGCGGATCGTCAGTCACCAATAGTAGATCGTCAATTAATGACACTGGAACACACATTTTCAGAGGAGAGATTACAGTTAATGCCAATGAAGACACTTCAGTCACAAACAGAGAACCAGCCATTGATAGCAGAGAACCTTCCATTGCCTATAGTGGATCTGTCGCTGTCGACGGAGAACAACATTCTAACAACAAAAAAAGAAGTAACGAATGTAGATGTCAAATTAATGACCAAGCGATTAGTGCCGACATCAATCAATGCGGTTGCATCTCAGACTGTAATTCAGACAGAGCCGTCTCTTCCGACTTCATTGGAAATGGAAAAGATGAAAAACAAAACACAAATAATGTTGGGAAGCGAGATTCCGATAGAATTGAAAAGCAACATTCTGAACCTAAAGAGGAGCAACATTCAGATCAAGACAATGGACAACATTTCAATAGGAATGAAGATTCTGAATTCTCCAGGAGAAATGCGGCATCCCAACAGCACATGTCGTTTATACAATCCACTAGTAGTTCATTCCAATCCGGTAGCAACAGAGGACAAAACTCAGAAAGAGTTGAGAGGCAGCAGCACCAAAGAAATGATGAGCAACATTCCGACAGAACTGAAGATACCGTGTCCAGTACAATCCATGAACGATTACGAAGTGAAAATCAAGAAGACAACCAGTCCAGTAGCGATGATAACCAAACATCACCCTCCCCAAGTGGACAGCCTAACATTGTGGCAATCTTCGACTGTTGGCCAGAATTCTCTCATTACGAGCGACAACCTCGAAGACCTCAACGAGTGCCCTGTCGGCATGTATCATCCAAAAATAGAGAAAGGTTTTGTTGGTCCCGAGAAAGTTGGCGGACCCTCCCCGAGTGTACAATTTGCAGATCTCCACCGAACAGTTTGCGTCGGGCAAATTTATTCCAACAACCATTCGTACTTAGAGCAATGGCAAGACGTTGGACAGTTGAGAGACGCGAACCACCCAATCCACAACTACCATTTGAATTACCCAATGGATTACCACACCATGAATCACCCGATGCATCACCAGATGAATTACCAGATGAATCAATACCTTAATATTAGGGATAGTAACAATAGTAAGCTTAGAAACAAAACTATACCCACTGTTGACTATGAAAATCTCGTCACTCGCAGCTCTGAAAGTCCTGGTGACATAAATTATGAAAATACTCTTGCGAACAAATATTGTCGTTACAATTGGCAGCGATCTATAAATGAGGATTATGGCTCTATCAATACATCTATCGCATATGCATTGCGGTCAATTCATTTGACAATCATTGGTGATCCTGAAAACAGTAACGATACATCAGTTATGGGTACAGGGAGGTTGGCGGCCGCTTTATGTCGTGCCGATGGTCTGGTCACCGTGTTACCTTATCGTCGGCATCGAATGGAAAATGGAGAAATATTAAATGGACCAATTCCAGGGGTGTGCCCACTTCAGCTTATAGGTCAAGCAGGGTTAGCAGGTCGTCGGGCTCGATTAGACGTTATAGAAAGGTAATTAATTTATATTTGATTATATTTATTTTTAAGGGTAATTATATTATTTATGTAGAATTTGTGTAAATAATATGATTATTATTGTCATTTTAAGATTATACTTGAACACGTTAGACACTAGTAACCTTCTTCGTGTTTTAGATTCGCATGTCTGCAATATTTGGTTGCGATGACAGTGATAGTGACACCTTGCTTGTATTTAATTGGTAACAATATCAATGATTCATCAGAAATAGTAAACTTAAACCAAAATTGGAGTTTGGGTGATGAGTATGAGTATCGAAGACGGCGGTTCTATTATGAGTGCGCAGGAGCCGGTGATAGTCATTTGTCGAGTGAAGATTCTAGTTCAGACGATGATGAAGACATCTACGAAAATACAGGCTCTGGTTATTTGCCCGTAACAAAGGAAGAGTGGGTTGTCGAGAAACGTTATTGGTTAGAAACACTTGCTCGACATAGAGCTTTTGCCCTAGACAAATGGATACGGACAGCTGCTGACGTTAAACAAGCTTTGGGTGACGTGTTTGGATATCGAGCTTTGATGTCAGCGCTATGTTCTGATAGGGTATATATAAAATATTTATAGTTTTATATTATCTTTAATAATTTCATAAAGTTGTATGTTTAATCTTTAATTTGCTACGAATTAATTATTTTTGTATTTGCTTTAGATTCAATCGTTACGGGATGTTTGGACTTCGCTCCGTCAGCTACATACTACTACGGCAGTGACCTTTGAGTCACGTCTTCGTCCTGAGTTCTTAGGCCGCCGAGATAAAAATATAATGGGCGAAGCTGTACATAACATTAATAACGAGGACGATTATAATGATACGGATGTTTCGTTACAACTGCCACCAAACGCAACGGTACCTGATGCCACGGTTATAGCTGTACTTTACGAACAACTTTATAACGATGACGATCAAAATAATGATACTAAGAGCACTGTAACCGCTACAGCAAACGATAATATGAGAAAAGAAGGGAAATATTCTAATATATGGTCACTGATTACTTCACCGTTGCTTCTTTTACCGTCTCTACGTTCATTCTCTAACAGTAGTATAAGAGGTGGTGTTCGAACTTTAGCAGTGGACGGTCTTGAAATACAAAACATTCACAGCTTATGCTGCCATTACAACCAGTGGGTCACACAAGGCGTTGATAATAATGATTCTATAACACCATCGATGAAACAACCAATGTTACAACTAGACCGGTTTCGCAGCAACTTTCGAGCTCTTTTGCGCCAATATGGTTTTGAAGATAATGAAGACGACTACGACGATGATATTAAGGACGAATGTCAACGGAAAGACGACGACTCTTTTCAAAAAGAATCTAACCATGGGATGAAAAAAAGCTTTGCATACGAACGTCATTACGAAGATCAAATGGAAAAATATAGAACTTCGGCGGTAGATGATTATGATGACTGTGATGTTGACGATGAAGATGATGATGCTACTGTTATCTGCAGTAGTAACCGAAGTTCTATTTCAACGTCAATTAGTACATCTCGAGGTCAAACAAAAGTAGAAGAAATGAAACAACCATTTACAATTAATGATCGACACATTCAAGGGTTAAAAGATCCAGAAGACCGCTTTTGCCGTTGGATCAAGGCTGTTAGTGTATCTGGTCCTAGTCCAGCACCACTTGATATCGTATTTCGGACCGAACTACACACCCGTCTCTTTTGGCCTACTACTCTTCTCTTGCTAGATGGTGATGACGTAGATGTTATTCACCATCAAAAGGTGGTACCTGCTTATGCATTAGGTACCACATACTCAGCGTTAGCAGCTATTAATTGTTGCAAAGAAGGCAATAAACATGATCTTCATACTCAATCATCATCTACGATTAATCATATGATAACCACACAACTAAATCGAGCGTCTCAGGACATGTGGCTTAGGTATAAAGCTATGGAAGAGTTTTTGGATGGGGCATGCGCGTTTTCTTCTTCGGCTGTCAATGCGGCACATGTGGCACATCATGGGGAAAAGTAAACAACATCAGCAGTTTTAATTAAAGAAATTAACGAATAAAGTATGGGGTTTGAAGTGGTTTCAATAATGGCGAAGACTCTTTTAAGACATCATCTAAGCAAATCTCTACTACTTGCTACGTACCCAATACGGTAATTTCTTTTGTATTAATTTATGCTTGTATATTATATATAATTTAGAACATTGAGATAAACAGTCTAAAAATTTCTTTTGCGTAATTGATACGTGACATTCAGGTTATATGATTAACGATTCAATATTACGTATTAAGCCAATATGTAATATTGATATAATTGAATATTTTATAGAATCGTAAAATTAATTCAGGTGAAAACTTAATACTACATAAATGGTCATTTTTTTATAGTCTTTGATATATTTGAAAATTAATTTTTACTTTATGTCTTTTGAATTCAATATGACCACATTTATAAAATATACTAATAATTGATTACAATATTATTCGTTTAAATTCTACACAATCAATTATTTTATATTGCAAATCATATCCGTTGTAGGTAACCAAATATATTTTAAACTTACTATTCATGTTAATAAATATGATTGTTTGATTAAAATATGTACAATTTTTTTTGAATAATAAAACAATGTTTCTCCATTGGAATTTATAACAATGAAATTAAATTTTTCTTTAATTGAATATATTAAACATTTACAATAGATAAATTTTTCAAAGACTTTAAAATAATTATTTAACGAATAATGAGATTTACTATTTAAAATGTTGTTCCATATTAACTATTTAATATTTTTATTTGAGAAATATTACTATAAAAATTTACTTCAGAAATAAAATGTTGACATTGAAAATTGGAGCATTCGTATTTTATTTTTTCCTCGTCGTATAATAAAATCAATCTTTTTTAGTTTTATTCTTAAATATTGTTAGATTTTTAATTTTAGTGTAGGTTTCCTCTTTTTAAATTTCATTTTTTTTTTCAAATCATTTTTTATTATTATTATATAATTAAAGCTACGAAATTGATTATTCAACTCATTAACTTTGTATGTTTATTAGTTGATTCCTGAAATCGCATTTATAAGAATACAATTTTTTAAGACTACAGTTTGTTTTTCCTTTTTTTCATATTGTTTTTCGTACGATAAAATGAATAAGTTTTCGGGTTTTCTTTAAATATTCTTATTACATTGATATGATTTGGCTTAAATTTTTTTTTAATCAAGATTTAGTATTAATAATCTCATAAGAGATATTTTACATACAAAATAGAATTTTTACTTTACATTTTTTTCACGAGTTTTTCATACGATATATATTAATTTTTTTCTTTTACTATTATTATATTTTTAATCAGAATTACATATTTTTCTTAGGACATTTTTAGTCAATATTTTCTATAACCATTTTCATTTATTAATAACTAACAGTGGGCAAGATCAAAAACAAATATTTTATATTCGCTCTCTACAGAAATTGACATATTATAATTATTTTTTAATTAATTTTGAACGACGTTTTAATATATATTTAAAATTAATTTTCTTATGTATATTTATACGTTCTTTTAAGAGAAACAAATCGTAGGAGTTGAAAGGAAAAAATATTACTTAAATATGATTTTGTATTGATATCATTTAATATGTATTAATTTAATATCGTTTAATATTTATGACATATTTGTATGCAGTTACTCAAAACATGTAAAAACAGGTGTTTTAATTATTTTTTTATCAATGTTTACCTCTCGTTCTCAATAATTATGAGTTATTTATTAATTATTAATAATATATTTAAATATTCCATGTGATTTTATTATTGCTATTTCTAATATTATCATATATACAATGTGATTTTGTCCAATATACATATATTGCTTTGAAAACTGTAAGTTAGTATTCGAATAATCTAGTTTTGAAAAAGTGTGTAACAAGTGTTCATTAAAATCTCCGTTGGTTGCTTGACGTCCGATAAACATCTATATCGTTATTTAAATATCACCCAAATATTGCTCATCATATTTATTATCATATCATTGACGACAATTGTCCATTAAATATAGGTAAACATCTATATCGTTATTAAAATATCATCCAAATATTGCTCATCATATTTATTGTCATATTATTGATGACATCTGTCCATTAAAATTATTCCCCGAACATTATAATTTTATGGAGTTAAAAATAAACCCATAAATAAAAAATTATTAAAAATAAAAAATTATTACGTGACGCTTCTTTAAAATACGGACAAGTACAAAACTTTGATCTCAATTGCCTTGAGTGAAGGGATGCAGATGGGTTGAACAATATTTGGGAAAACTGAGTGTCGAATAATGTGTACTACGCGTCTATAGTATATTATGTTGAACACTTGTAACACATTTTTTAAATAATCTCTTGTATACAATTAATGTTACAGTTAACGGTTTTTTAATTCTTTTTTCCACTGACGCATATAAAAGTTCACGATTTTGTGACAAAAAATGTATTTATCAATTTAAAAATTTTTACGTAAATGTAACATTAACTTTAAATTGTAATTAATTAAAATAATTTTGTATTTGTCATAAAACATGCATTTTATGTCGATGTTTAACCTAATTTCTATACATTTTAACAATATAATTTTCCATATTTCAATTACGTTTTGTATTACTTAAATGTTGGTTTGGTTAATATGTAAAAATTGAATTAATAAACGATAAACAGTGTTTCTCAAATTGTCTTTTGTTCTTTAAATATTATAAATAAGATTGTTGCATTTAAAAAAATACATTCGTATTCAGAAAGTATATTTGATTATCGATTAATTTTTACTTTTGCCGTATATTTAATTTAAACAAATATTAGTTTGTGATTTCAACAAACAATATATTTTAAGTTAATTGATAGTGCAAGATAAATTTCACTTAATCTGTGTGAAAAACTCGTAAAACTGTAAGCAGTTTTATGCATATATGATATTTACAGTTCGAGTCATATTCTTACTGTTCTTAAACACTATGATATTGCCCTGTGGCCGGGGGCAGTTAGAATACCGGTCACGGTGCTGAACGCGGCCGGTCGTAAGAGGCGACCAACATGCGTTCCGGGGCTGGGCGATCAGAATCATGGTGATTAGGTTTAGTATAGCTTATTCAAATAATTATTATCAGAATACCCATTTGAATCTGCATTTACAAAAAAAGCGAATACAATTATCTTAAAAAAATTATGATTCGCTATATATATCTTACCTGCCCAAACACCAGACGCCTTGAACTGTATTCGGAAAATAAGATTCCATAAGTAATTGTTCGCGTGCTATTTGGATTCTAACCAGCATATTATTATGAATAAATTATCAAATAGAAATTATGACAAAATTTGACAACGTCGGCGATATCATCAATGTTACTACTCCACTAATTCCGTAGAAACTTCTTATTGCTTTATACCAATACATCTATTGGTGCGATAACAACAGTGAAAACACTACGACTATAAATTTATTCACGATACCTATGAAAGAAAAACGTTGTTGTTTTTTGGGGAGAATCCAACCATAGCAAAGCGGATAGCTTCGCATACGAATCTTTTACAGAAATCAAATGGAAAAGTATGTCACTCTAGAACTAAACATGAAGCTAAACTAGACATATAACAGTAAGTTACCATGAATGATCGTAAATGTATGCCAAATCCGGAGATGGAGATTATAATAATTGTAGTAATGAAGATAGTGTCACAACCATCAAATACCAATCATCGAAGTATCATTGTCACTGTAGCTAACACAGACAGAGCTCATATAAATCTAAGAAAATTTCGAAATATAATCCAGAAACAAAATATCGTGAAATCTACGACTTTCGTTTTATCAAGAGTCTAAGATAATTATAGACAAATCCATCACCATCGTTTGAAATTTTAATCAGCACCGACAAATAGGTTCATCGTTTTGGCAATCTACTGTTTTTTAATAAAAGGGATAATGTGTCATTTAACATGAATAATTCATATCTTTCATCTGTACTGGATACAACTACGCATCGATAATCACTTACATTGAATGATGTATGTGGTGCTGTATTCACGGTCGCTTACTCATGTGATAATCATATGATTACAGCAAACGTCTTAGGAAATGCGTTTTTCAATAGTACGAAAAACGCCGTAGTTTGTAGCTTATTCGACGTCGTCTTCCAGATCATATGTGATCAAAATGTAGAAGGGGTACAACATCATTAACAATAGAGTCTCAATTACAACAGAGAATCATTTTGGACACCTGTCAACCAGAATTTCGATTCATCAACCTATCAATATGGTAAATTATCTCATGTATTTATGTAGATTTAGAACATTATTGCCATGTACATAAAATTAATTCTAAACATTCTCGTTGTATATGAGATATGTTAGCGTTAGTTTTTAAGAAGTAACTAATTATTTGCTGATTGACATTTACCATTAAGCCTATATAATTACTAATTTAAAGTATAATTAAACGAATTATAAATGTAATTAATAGAAACATTAAAATAACCAAACGTAGGTCGTTTTGATAAATTTTGCACTTTGATAATAATGTGAATTACACGCCTTTGTTTCAAAGATTAGTAAATATACGTGAAAAATATTTAAATATAAAGCATTCATATTATACACACCATCAATTCGTTAATACAGATAAACACTATATATTAACCATTTTAGTGTGATGTTCTTAAAGACAAAGAATTTGTTCTATAGTCAAAGGTAGTTAGAATATTGTCTATGGTTATGAGAACAACCTATTGTAAGAGGTGACCAACATGCGTTTCAATCAACATCGACTAACTTTACCAATCATGTAAGGTATGATCAAACGAAAATACCGACAAAGTACCTTCATTGGTTTTAGGATTAAAAAAAAAATAAATGACAAAATAAAAAAATATTAGCTTTTTCTAACTGCATAAATCTCGACCACTAAATATGTAAACTAATTAGAAAAATAAGTTATTTACTTCAAATTAGTTAAATTTACTGTAATTAATTTGTTTAAATAATATTTTATCCAAATAAAATTATCCATCATCCAATTACGATATAATACAATGGTTAATTGTTTAGTATTGAAATTCGTTATATTCCAAAGATTAACATTAAGTCAATTTTTTTACGTATTATTTTATTTATAATACTAAGGTTTCAAACTTTTAATAACTATTATGTATTTATTTTTCATATAGCTCATGCTTACTATTAAAGGCAGTACAATTTATCAAATAAATAATAAATACATCATTAGGGTTTTTTTAATTCTTATAATAATATATAGGTGGTTTTAATGGAAATTTTAAAAAACTTTAAAAGTTTTACATCTAATTTGAATGAATTTCTTTCCTATTTTTGGTTACGCTCCAGAATAAAAAGCATTCGTAGTATTCCATCACTAAAATTTCTTAATCATTATTCATTATTATAAATTAACAAAAACTGCTACCTTTGGTATTATATTATTTTAAATTTAGTTAATATAAAAAAAAATTAAAAATACTTTTTTAAAATTTAAATATATAAAAAAAAAATTTAGTCTTTTTAACAGTATATTTATAAATATATTTAATTTAGATTCTGTTTTTTTTAGGACGTATTTTAATAAATAAAATAGGTGGTTTTTTGTTTTTTTTCAATTGTCATAATTTTATTTAATTAGTAAAACAGTAAGCCTTTAATGGTCAGACTTATTGTAATAAATGAGATCAAATGAGTCTAATGTTAATATATAGTGTTTTGAACATAAATTGAAATCATTTTCATTTATGTTCGGCGTATATATCATTTAATTTATAAATAGGAATTCTATATATTTTACATTTTTAATTAAGTTATAAATTAAAGAGTTATTTAAATTTTAAATTTAAATTTATGATCTTTTATTCTTATAAGATAATTCAGTAATCAATATTATGCTATATGTAAGATTATAATTTTACTATTATGGTATCATTTTTTCGTTAGAGGATCTTTGTTATCATTTGTTTTAGTTTTTTAAGGCAGATTTTAACGATAAAAACGTGAAGCAGTTTTTATTTTTTTTTATTTTTCCTCCTTTCACGTACGTTAAAATCAACGTAATTTAGATTTTTTTTCGTCTTTTTTAAATTTTAGATTTTAATTAGAAATAAATATTTTAGGTTCGTAGGATAACATTTTATTAGAAAAACCAAAATAATTTACATAATTATTATACATATTATAGAAACATATTTTTTTAAAGAATTTGGCTTAGATACAAATAAATTTAAAACAAATAAAATACTGTTCAAATAAAAAATAATCATGTTTTATGAAATGTCTCATTAATCTACTCGTTCTAAAAGATTGACAAAAGCAGTTTTTGTATTGTTACTTTTGATGTTGTTCAGGAAATATATTTATGCAGGGATTAGATATTATTGGTTAACATTACTTATTTTCGTTACGTTAAATTTGACTTATTTAATTTACTACTCATGTAAATATTCTTCACTTAAATTTTTTCTTAAACATAACTCGGAATATTGTTTTATAACGCAGAATGAATGATGATTAATTAAGTTTAAATTATTACTACCTTATTTTGTAATTATTTGGATAATAGAAATGTAGGAATACATTTTTAAGTGTATTCATTTGTTAGCTAAACATATAAATTTACAAAAAATGTATTTATGTTTATAATTTTAATGAGTTGTTAGAGATTAATTTTTTTTTATATTAAGTTTTAGCGTAAGGAAGATAACTTTAGTATCGTAAAGTTAAAAATATTAGCCGCTCAAATATTTAATTAATTTATTTTACATTAGTTACTAATACGAAAAATTTGGCACGTTTAATCTTGTCATTAAACTCATATAGGTTTTAATTAAAATTTTTATTTAACTAATTTAAAAATTGCTCGACTTTATTATAAGGAGGCCAACGACGTGAAATATATCTTAAAAAATGATATATTTAATCATTGTAAAAGAACATGTAGCAGACTCTGACAGATTAGTTCTAGATTTAAATTTTGCTTCTAAATAGTAAACTATATGTATCATAAAAAGGTTAATAATTTTATTCTTACAGAATTGTATTCTCCTAAGAGAATCGTCCTTTCAATTGCTGGTTTTAGTATTTTAAGGAAGATTTTAACGAGAAAAACGTGGATCAGAGTTTTTATTTTTTTTTATTTTTACTCCATTCACGTACGTTAAAATCAACGTAATTTAGATTTTTTTTTGTTTCTTTAATACGTTGTAGATATTTAAAACTTTAGTGTGCTGTAGATATAAGATTCGCATAATTAACATTTATTTTAATATAACACTTCTTTAGTCACAAATAAGTTTAAAATATTGCAGGCGTAATACACTTAGAAATTCATGGCTTTTGTATCTAAAATTTCGCCTCTTTCGTCGTTTCTTGATAGTAATAAAAACAGGAACAGGGTTTTTTGTTAAAAGTTTTACATCTAATTTGAATAAATTTCATTTATTTTTTTGGTAACGCACCAGAATTAAAGACATTCATGGTATTCCATCACTAAAATTTCTTATTCATTATTCATTATTATAAATTAACAAAAACTGCAACTTTTGGTATTATTTTATTTTAAATTTAATTAATATAAAAAAAATTAAAAATACATTATTAAAATTAAAATATTTAAAAAAAAATTTAATCTTTTTCACAGTATATTTATAAATATATTTAATTTAGATTTTGTTTTTTTTAGGACGTATTTTAATAAATAAAATAGGTGGTTTTTTGTTTTTTCTCAATTGTCATAATTTTATATAATTAGTAAAACAGTAAGCCCTTAATGGTCAGACTTACTGTAATAAATAAGATCACATGAGTCTATATGTTAATATATAGTGTTTTGAACATAAATTGAAAACATTTTCATTTATGTTCGGTGTATATATCGTTTAATTTATAAATAGGAATTCTCTATATTTTTTTCATTTTTAATTAATTTATAAATTTAAGAGTTATTTTAAATTCTAAATATAAATTTATGATCTTTCATTCTTATAAGATAATTCATTCACAATTTCTAACAGAATATTAATTTCTATGTAAGATTTTAATGATATAAAACATAGTAGTAGTTTCTTAACAAGTTTTCCGTTCGTTATAATAGACCTTTTTCCTTCTTAAATCATTTTGTGTTGTTTGTTTTACACTTATTTTCGTTTCTGGAAATAATTCATAGTTATGCTCATAGTATCAATATTATGCTATATGTAAGATTATAATTTTACTATTATGGTATCATTTTTTCGTTAGAGAATCATTGTTATCATTTGTTTTAGTTTTTTAAGGCAGAGTTTAACGATAAAACTGTGGATCAGAGTTTTTATTTTTTATATTTTTACTCTATTCACGTACGTTAAAATGGTCGTAATTTTGATTCTTTTTAAAATTTTTTAATATGATTTGGATTTATTTAGAATAAAATATTTAAGATTCATAGGATTATTCTAGTTTCATCTTTAATTTATTTACTTAAATATAAATAAAACATTTATTTAAAACAAGAATTTAAGATAAATATTATAAACATAGTGGTGATTTATACATTCAACTGTTAACTTAAATATTACTTATGATTTTAACTATGACAAACGTTGATATGGATATTCTTATTTATATTTTTTTTTGTCATCATCAACGTATGTTAAAATCGACGTATTAAGTAATTTTTGTTTGTGTCTGAAATAGGTTTTAGATATTTATTACTATTAAGTTTTGTACATAGTATGTGTCGAAAATTAACAATTACATTTAGGATAACCCTTAGTGATAATTAATATTAAAATGTAGTTTCTATGTTTTTAAATGTATTAATATGGAAGGATTTAGTTTAAGAATTAATGTAATTTTATTATTACGATAGCATTATCTGGTAAGAGAATTACCCTTGTAACTCATTGGTTTTAATGTTTTAAGGCAAATTTTAACGATAATAATGTGAAGCATATTTTTTTTTTATTTTTACTCTTCACGTACGTTAAAATCGATATAATTTAGATTTTTTTTTCGTCTTTAATAAATTTTAGATTTTAATCAGAAATAAATATTTTAGATTCGTAGGATAACATTTTATAATAAAAACATAAATACTTTACATAATTTATATACATATTATAGATACATATTATACATACATGTATTTTTAAAGAATTTGGCCTAGATACAATTAAAATTAAAACAAATAATATACTGTTCAAATAAACAATAATCATGTTTTTGGAAATATCCGATTAATCTACACCGTTTTAATGTGTGTCAGACAAGTAGATATCATAGTATACTTTTTCAACATACCATTTTAAACTGATCTATGTACATGGCAATAAATGATGTAGATACATTTTTAATTTTGTTACTATTTTCCGATGGCACTGTTATAATTTACCGATTATAAATATTTATGAAAAATATGCATTAATGAATTGTAAACTATTTTGCTGTAAATTATATAACAGTACTTAATGCCATATATGTTTTAATGACCAATTAATAATTGTATATGTCAAGACACGTGTGTTTACGGTCCCGTTTAACTTCATTATTGTATTTTAATAAATAAATTGGAAAATAATTTCATTGATTTATATATATATATATATTTTTTTTAATTTCCCAATATTATTATATTACCTAGTATTAATTAATATTTTTTATTTGTTTGTAATATTATTGTTTGCAGATTGTAATAAAAAAAATATTTCATATTTTTGCGATAAGTGTTTCATTGAATTCTAATAAGTATCATTCTGAATTATGTAATTTTCTTAAATGTCCTATTCGTTTATACATCAATCATTTAAAATTTAATTCGTCGAAATGTATGCGTTTGCCATAATTTATATAATACTTTTAATAATGTATTGATACAAATGTAATTTTTGATTTAAGTAATAAAAATATTCATCTGTCTATTTTACAAATTTTTGTTGTTATTTGTGCATTATTCCACTTTATAATACAATAATGATATTAAAAATTGTATAACATTATTCTAATTTGAATTTATTTGTATGTCCAAATTTAAGGGAATTATTACTTAGCCCTTTTTCATTACGTATGTCTTAGAAACATTTTTAGTCTCGTTCCTATAAATGTTCATGCCATTCCTAAACACTATTGCGTTGCCCTGTGGCCGGGGGCAGTTAGAATACCGGCCACGGTGCTGAACGCGGCCGGTCGTAAGAGGCGACCAATATGCGTTCCAGGTATGATCGTTGAACATCACGGTGGGTTGGTTAGGTAAGACTACAATGAATAATTGATACCAGAATAGTATTTCCTTAAAAACAAAATCATATAATATGATAATATGGATAAAAAAAAAAAAAATACTAATTACTAAAGGAAATAGAATAAATATTCATTACCTAACTATCCTGTACGCCGAACGATCAGAACTGCCATCATCGTGCATTGTGTCAAATAGATATATTATGACAAACTAAACAGTGCTTGACATCAGTAATTAATATGATAAATAACGTGAAGGAATTATTGTGCATCAAAACGGCATGGTGTCCCGATGCTATTGTTATGTATGTGCTTTCGAACAAACGTATGTATGTAAATATGCTATATGTATAATAATGTGTACACCAATGATAATGATATAACAGATTATCACTGTAAGAAAAACGATATCTTTGGGAACGAAGTCATCACGGCATGCCACATTGCTTTAATACGAACATTTTTACTAATATCAAAAATAGAAGCGTACGGTATTTCCGGGATTTGAGATTATGATGATTGCGATGGTGGATGGTACATTCATCATTGTGTAATCGTTCCAACAAAAGTTAGACAAAAGCGACAAGCAACGATGATGACCGCAACTGCCGTGCGATCAAAACTCAAGGTGTTCTTTCCCAAATTCCATTACCACTTCGTATTATGTTTCGCAGTGAGCTAAACGTTTGTCGCTTTTGCTGCCTATTATTATTTTGATAAACTTGGTCTGCATCACTGTTATTTACCGTCAAGAGGTGATACGTGTGTCTGCGCAAGGTACGATCTAAGCAACATTACTGTCTAACAGTCATATGAAACGGAATGAATAGCACAGTTTTCATCTATGGTTTATCTTGTGACAACCATACGACAACCATTAAGCTTTTTAGGAAATACGTTTCTGACATAAAACTATGAACATTTCTTAGACAAAGGAGATGTCTATTCGACTTTATCTACCAGATTAACATATGTGATCAACGCACAGAAGAAATATGAACATCAGTAGTAACGTGTATAAAAGGCGAGTTCGAGGATGAAGTTCTCTTCATGTTTCTAACTAACTTTTTCCTAACTTCTGTTTGGACGAAGAAATAAAGAACCGAGTGAACAACGTCAGGGTAACCAATGCAACAACAGCGAAGTCGAATCCCTTCAACTCGTATAGGTAAATAATTTATCGTATTTATTTTTGTTTATTTATGCATTTAGAATTTTATTGCCACGCATAGAGATTGAATTTTAAACATTCTTTGCTATACAAGATATACGATCAATTGGTTTTAAAGAGCAATTGATTAATAACAGGTTAAATAATGCCTAACCTTTACTACAAAATCTATAAGAGTATTAAATCTAAATAATAATTGAACGAATTACATAATTAATTTGCATTGGTAATTAAAATGACCAAAGTTGGTTGTTTTTAAACCTCATACTTTAGATAATAATTTATATGTACGTGTTCTATCTCACACTATCTTTAAAACTACTATTAGAAAGTTACGTTTAGTCCAATTAATAATTTTCTTCTCCTATACAGCTTTCAAATTAACGCCATTATTGATATAAAACAATTAAATTTTTAAACGTCGATATTTTAATAGTGGGCACCGATAATTTTTTACCATTCCTAAGGATATAAAGGGTATCACCACGGTAGGTTATCCCGCCCGTTTATTAAGACAACCATTTTCTAGCGTAAACATACTTTTATTTGGCTACGTGATTAAGATCATTAATACTTAGACTTCATCAACTATAGATTCACGTGAACTCATTCACCAATCATAGTTTTATCATCAATATTATATACTTGTATTGTAATTGATTTATAATACATTATATACTCCATTAAAAACCTGATGCAAAATTAATATCATATTAAGCGCAACAATTTTCAAGTCTTAGGTCTAATACTAATTTCGTTTTTATTAATTATTTTGAACAAAACAATAATTAATATTCATAGCATTATATAAAGTACATTTCATATTTCGCTCTACTCATTACACAATGGTATAATCAAAAAGTAGAACACCTCACATTAAGCCAAACTATATTATTGAAAAAAAACGGGAGGAAACGACATTTTTTACCAAAACGTTGTGATAGCAATTTATTTTGTATTATCATAATTGGTAATAATGATTTTCATAAGACTAATTTTCATAGTCTATTCAGTTTATTTTCACCGACGTCAACACAAGTAAAAAACGACATATAATAGTAATTTTTTTAGTTTTACTACATATTAGATTTAAAACGATATTAAGGATTTCTTATATGTAGCATAACATTAGATGTTAAGGAATTATTAACGTTACACATTAGTAGAAAAGTTACACAGATTAGCACATTAACATGTACTAAGTTAGTACATGTTGTGGGTAAGTAAATGATTAATAGACAATGGAAAATATTAAATAACATAGTTTAAATTAAGTCAGGGGGTGAAGGTGGAATATATCGAAAATATCGAATAATTTTAGATTTATGACTGTCTATTCTCATAGAAGATTTGGTTAATATTAATAAATTATTGATAATAGGACGTTAACAATTAGGTTAAATTTATAAAATAATGCGTTTTAAAAACACTTGAAATAAGAATTTAACATTAATATTATAAACATGATGGTGAATTGTACTTTCAGCTATTTACATAGATATTAAATATGATTTTAACAATGAAACACGTTGATTTTGGTATGGTTTTTTAACATTTTTTTTGTCATCTTTAACGTTAAATAGACGTATTTTAGAATTATTTTTCGTTTAACATATTTTAGTACTTCTTTATTAGGTTATTGAATTAAATATATCCCTTAATTTTCTTAGGTATACTTTATCGAATTAGTTTTTATTTTACATTATGGTTAAACAATTGGATCTAAATGTGTTAAAATGTACAGAATATAGTGAATTATTCTTCGATTTTTTTAATAAGTTGTAGATATTAAAAACTATAATGTGCTGTAGATACAAGATACGCATAATTAACATTTATTTATAGTATTACCCTTCTTAAGTCACAATTAAGGTTAAAATATTGTAGGCGTAATACACTTAAAAATTCATGGTTTTCGTATTTAAAATTTCGTGTCAAAAGTCGTTTCTTGATAGTAATAAAAACAGGAACAGGGTTTTTTGTTAAAAGTTTTACATCTAATTTGAATAAATTTCATTTATTTTTTTGGTAACGCACCAGAATTAAAGACATTCATGGTATTCCATC
>JAIPRN010002560.1:0-29169 GCA_025469175.1 Geopemphigus sp. TES_GeoC_2020 | reverse complement strand
TTTCTGGGGAGGGGGAAATCAAGGCGTAATCACGAAGTGTCTACCGGTAACGTCGTCGTTTTCCCGTACGGGTCCTTACAAAGGGACACGAGGCAGCATAATCGCCATCGAAGTCGGTTCTAACCGTGGTCGGGCGCCGCGTTCGTTTTCGCGGGGGAATGTGTTTACGGACGGAACGTTCGGTCGAATTAAAACCGATAAATCGGGAAACGTCGAGTACGGTCGCAGCCGTAGGTTCCGAAGTTCTCGTCCTTTAGATTTACGGCGGGGCGGGGGGGTCCGTTTATTTATCGTAATTTCGAGAACGGTCGTCCGGAAATAAACGAACGTACTTTCGGTATCGTGACCGGTACGTACTTTTCGATACGCCCGAAACCGCGAGCGACGATTTTTCAAACGTCGGCGCGTATTGCGCGCGAGGACCATTAATATTGGCCGGGAATATCGGCGTCGTGTGCAGGCGGTCGGCGACCAAGTCGTAACGCGCGCCCGCCGCAATCGATCCGCGCGACGGTCGTTTCGTCGTACGTACTCGCCGCGCGCTCGTGCGTGTATTAGAAACGGAAATGGGTGTGTCGGACGATATCGTCTAACTCGTCCAGCTGTTCGGAAGTCTAATGCGTCCAATAATAACCCTGCCCCCTGCCCGGGCGACGGCGATCCGCGAAGTTCCGGCGGTCGAATTCTTCGAGCGCGGCAAGAAAATGATTACCCAAAGGGACAATCTACGTTTTACGAACGCCCGAGGGACATTGCCAGGGCGTTTCTAAGCGCCGCCGACGCGTTTGGTTTATACGCGCGCGTGACCACTATGTAATAATGACGTACGAACGAAAATCCCGTAGGTCCGATACGCGAAAACCCGTAAATTTTCCGGACATTCGTCGTGCCATTTTGGAAACAGTTTGTGGCGGTCGTTCGGGGCGCTGCCCTCCCGGTGGGGTGATGAGGGATAGGACGTTTCGGAAAGATCCGGCTAGATACGCGGACGAATAATAGTTGGAAAAAAACGGATCGGCGGCGTCCGGAATCGACGATTAAAACTTTGGGAAAACGGCGGTTTCCTCGTCCGGTTTTTTATTCGCGCGGCGTTTTTTTATAAAAAAAAAAAAAAAAAATCGAACGAAATTCGAATGACCAAAAATAGTCGGCGGACGATCGTACCGTGTAGGCGCGTACGCGAATTGCGTACCCGCGACAGAATTCCCCCTCTTCCCCCCTCCACCGGCGCGTACACCCGTCTGGCCTATTGTAACTCGCTCGGCCGACGGACGGGGGCGGCTTGTAAGTTTTTGGTCGAACGGACGGCCGCCGAAAATGACGAACACGCGCGCCGGACGCGTTTTCTTATCGTCGCGCACGAACTATTATTATTGCGCGTGTACGTTTTCGGGATACCGCGGGCGATCTCTTTGTCGCGTTTCCGAAGCGTTAAAGTTTAATGGCTTTTGGCCATTCGGGAGAGGACGTACCGGCCACGCCTCCCCGGGCCGAACCGTATAGTAACGTACGACGAATTAACGACGTTATTCGGACCCATTAGTTATCCAATATTACTTTCCTTCCAATTCCCCGTTGTGTCATTTTCGAACGCACTTCGGTTTAGTTATTAGTCCCGTTCGGTACAAAATCGAACACTCGATACGTCGCAACAAATACACAAGCGCTTCTATATATATATATATGTACGACGAGTACGCGTTACTGCGTACGTACACTCGAACGGCGCGTTTTCAAAAGCCGTTTTTCATTTTTAAGAGCGCGCGACTTGGTAAACGCCGACGTTACCGAGTCGTAATTCGTTAACGATTACGAAACGCCCGCCGAGACGTGTGTACAACCATCCGGCCGACGTGTTTCGGCGTGCGTACGGGACGGACCGGTGTTCGATATATTATATTTTCCGAAAAAGGTCCATCCCTCCCTGGCCCGGGCGAGTAGCGATTTTTCGGTTACGTTATTTCGGGGACACCTTCGGCGAGTACGAGTAATAACGACGGCCGGCGTTTATCGTTTATACCGTTTCGTGTTGATTTCGCGACACGCGCCGCCGGAATAACGAAAAGTGTTCACCGGCGTTCGCGTAAACGTATTAACCCGACAAAACTAACGACGAAAAATACTCGAGCTAACTATAACGTGTCCGACGCGTATTTTAAGTACTTAAATCCCGAAACTCGAATCTAAGACGAAATCGCCGAACGCTCTTTTAATTAGGTATCGGAGGACGAAGAAGAAAAGGTTGGATGGAAAGCGAAGAGAACCTTCGGTACGTTGCAGCCACGACGCGGACTGGTTGACCAAGCGAACGCCGAGTGGGCCCGAAAATTGCCGTTTTCGTCGCCGCAGACTGTCGTTGACCCGTTGTCGGCATTCGGACAAAGAACGAGACGAATATTCGATTTCGTAGCTCTTACACCGTTCCCACGCCGGTCGTTCGATATCGAAACGTGCTACTATGCTAACGGGACGACCGCGAAACACGAACGAAATGACCACCGGGTGCGTAATATTCGGATAACGTTATATTCCGCCGACGATCCGTCGCGTAACGATAACGACATTTCGAACGATTCGTCGAGAAAACCTTTTACGGTCCCCCGGCCGTTCGCCGCGAATAGTCGCCGCGCGCGCGCGTACTTTACAGTCGCGTTTTCCGTCACGCCTAATAAGTTTTATTATCGTAGACCGCGAGTAGATTATTATCGTGTACAGGGGCGGTCGTTTTGCGTTCGTGGGCGTGAACGACGGCGGTAGGGAGATTTATTCCGGCGAAAAACCGTTTCAGACGATTTTCGTGTCTCGCGCACGCCACCAAACCGTGTTTACTTATACGCGCGTCGTTCGCGTTCCCCGACAATCGGTAACCGAATGCGCGCTACGTACGCGCTAAAAACAAACAAAAAAAAACAAAACACACGCGTTCGGTTTTTAATGGAAACCGTATAATAGTATTTTCAATATCGATCGTTAACCGATTCGCGAATACGTTCGTCGTTATTAGTAATTTATATGTTACGTATGTACAACAGAGCGCTTTCGTGTTGTCGCGTTTACAATATGGACGTGTACAGCGAGTTCTTGATTTTGAAGTCGTTGTCGTGCCGGAGGTGCGCGAAACCCGAAGCGCATTTCTCCTGCTGTTGGTGCCGGCTTCTCACCACGAACCGGTTGACGTGCACCGGTATGGGCACGACGATTTTTCCCGCGCCCCCGCCACCGCCGGGATACTTGGATCGGCCGCGTATCGCCGCGGCGTGTCCGCCGCCGAACTTGTGCCCGTCGCTGTTGCCGCACGCGGCCGCCACGGTCGGCAACTGGCTGGCTTTCACGCGTTTCCATTTGGCCCGGCGGTTTTGAAACCATATTTTCACCTGCCGAAAACGACGACGGGCGTGACTCACGGTCCCGCTCGCTTCGTCCACTTAGCACGTCGGGTTACGGCCGTGTAAAGGACGGTACGGGGCCCGAAGACGCCTATTCGAAAATGGTTCGTCACCCTCGCGTCTCGGTCGGAACTATCCGTTTAGCTGGCGCGTTCGCGAAAACTCGGCCGCGGAAGGAAACGTGTCGAACTATTCGGCTAACGCGGCAGTCGGATTGTTATGTTTCCAACGTTTCTACTAAAAGCGTTCGTTGCCGGCAAACAAACGAAAGCCCGAGAACGTATCGGCGAACGTCCGCTAACACGTATACAGCCCAAAAAGGTAGGACAAATTCTCTCGGCGTCACTACGTTCGTTCTAAACGGTCGGATTTCAGTCCGGCTCTTTTCGGATCCGAACGACCGCGTGTCGCGTATATACGTATATGTTTATTTATCCGATCGTTAAACTCGCCGCCAAATTGTCGACACGCGCGTGCGACTACAAGGCGTTTCTCCCTTCGAACGATAAAAAATAATAATAATAAAGAAAACCGCGTACGACCAGATAACGTCGAGTTTATAAAACGTTATTTCCTGACAATCGTAACGCTAAAAACGGGATACCCTACGATTATGCTAATTCTGGCGCGCGCAAACATACATTGCCACTCAGAACGAGGGCGACGGTCGTCGTCGTTGGCGAGGGGTAAACCATTTTTATTTTCCCGATACGAACGCGCGCGCTGTGTGGTGCATCCGCCGCACACGACGACGGTTTTTCGTACGCGATTCCAATAGCGGCGGCGTGATATATTAGGGTAGTATTCAATTATGACGAATTGCCCGTTAAAAATATACTTAAAACATCCGCGTTCCCGTATATTATACGGGCCGACGTGGATTGGCGGTGAAGTGCCCCGCTACCGCGCCAGTCGGTGTTACGGACGTCGAAAAGCAATTTTATCGGCGGAAGGCGTGACTTTCTAACGTTCTCCCGGGGGGAAATATATCGCGCAACGTCGTATTTCGTAACAAGAAAACGCGAAACGCTTCGGCGTTACGAAATCCTCTCGTCGTGTATTATTTACGTACGTACACGACCCGAGATAATAATAACAACGTCGATCGACGACGCTATTTCGAAACCGACCGTGTTCGATCGGACCGTTTACGTACGCCACCGCCGCCGCCGCCGATAATAAATAACGATTAGCGGCCGGACGGCGTATCGATTTTTGTACGTAACGTCGGACATTTCGATAGACGCCCCCTCCCCTCCTCGTTCGACGTTTGCGCGTTCGTATCCGCCAAACAATAATTCGGTTCGCGATTTCCGCGGACACGTTTCGTCGCGGCGTCGTATTCTCCCTGTCCCGAACCCGTCTGACGAAAACTGACGGTACAGAAATTACCGGAACGGAATCCGTTTCTCGGCGATAACGATTTTTAAAAATTACGAATCGCGCGCGACGAAAATGTGACGACAATTTTTTCGACGTACACGTACATGTGTTCACGTAGGTCGTTTTAAACAATAGTTAAATCCCACCGACGACGACTTAACACACACACACCCCCGTAGGTTAAGTATCTGTAAAGGAAAGACTTAGAGAAAACGCAATTTAGGGACAATCGTCGGAAATACCGTAGAATCGAGGGGCGAATTATAATGGGTGGTACTTTGGCGCGTCGGGATTTTTTTTTACTTCGACGACGTTTTCGAAGGCGGTTTTTTTTCCAGTTTCGGGCGAATTTGGTTTTTTTTTAACGACGCGCTAGGCGATTTCCGAAAGTGTCGGTCGAGCGTCCGTATCGCCCCAGGGTGTGTATCGATTATCGTCAAAATCCGCGCGTTTTAACGTCGTATTTGAACGTACGACCGATTCCGGTGGACCGTTTAATAGGCTACACGTTGAAGCTACGCGCCAGCTTTTTTCGCCAAAAATAATAAATATTTTTAAAACGTTTTATAAAAACACCGATTGAAATGCCCGTAATAGGACCGTCGTTTTCCGTAGATCGAAACAAACGTCGAGCGACACGATAACGTAATTGTTAACGGCGTATACATACCCGCTGATTATCGAAGTTAAACGAATTTTTTCGGCTTTACGAGCCATTTAGACATTTGGTCGCCAAACTATTTCCTTCCAACGCTCTCTTATCGCGTACGCCCGTTTCCAGTTCGCTACAATTTTATATTCGAAATATATATATAAAAATAAAACCTTCCCCGTAAAGTAATCGATAAAAATATCGTTCGGGCTTAATTCGTTGCGTTGTCGTAACGATATTTTTTTAAAGATTAAAAATCGGATCGAAATTAAGGTGAATAGATCCCCTTCGCCGTCTACCAAAGTACGAACGGTACTTTCGCGAACGCGCCACATTTATACGCGTTCGTACGTATACATTACGGAACTCGGACCGAATGTGTCGAGGCGGTTTTGCGTTTTCAGTGAAAACGGCCACGCGTACGAGGCGCAACCGGCGCGCCAGTTTCGATTACCGGCGACGTATTTGTTATTAAATAAATCTCGTTACCTGAACCTCGCTGAGCTTCAACGCGGTCGCTATTTCGGATCGTTCGGTGAGGCTAAGGTATTTTTTGGCCTGAAATTCCCGTTCCAGTTCTAAAAGTTGACCGCTCGTGAACGCCGTCCTTCTCCTGCGAGACTTGTTTTCGGTCGACCGCTGCACGATTGCGTTCGGTCTCGTTCGCGAAATGCCCTCCGCGTCGTTGACGGGCTTTCCTGAAAACGTATTCGAAACGGCTAAACGAACTCCGTGTTCGTCATTTATTGTTTTTTCGTATCACGCCTATACTCGTTCGCGTGTTATCAACACAACGGACTACTCGGATGGACGATTTCATTGTCGTACGTCGTCCATCGACCGTTAACGTTCGTCGCGTATTTACCGTACGTGTTACCGGTAAACGGGTTGGTCACGTCGTTTGTCGTTTAATTTATAATTCGCGCCGTCTATTTGGTCGCCAGCCCGCGCCGATTCCAGCAAATCGATACCGATTGGTGGTGGATACTCGCTGACCGTGGAACGGTTCGGAAAAATCAGTTATTATTAGAACGCGATTCCGAAGCGAACGATACGTTCGAATTAAGCGATACGGAACGTTTGGCGACCGGCCGAAATTGTCGAACGGATAAAAAGCCAACGCGGGATCCGAGGATTCTCGGTACGTTCGGGAATTCGTCGTGTTCCCGTCGTTTGCGTTCGCCGCGATTGAAAATCGACCAATCAAACGCGGAGTACGTAGAAATTCGATCGCGATCGTGAAATTTCGCCGGGCCGAAGAACCGGGCGACTTACAGAACTCGTACGATATTTTCCGTCCGACTCGAATTATTTGATTACGAAATACGCGTCATGTTCCGCGAACACATAGACGCGGTATGGACCATTCGCGTGGTATTCCTGTAAACACGGTACAATAATAATACGAGTACCCGAAATTGTCGAAGGATTTTATTCAAACGAAAAACGAAAGTTCAGACGAAACGTCGGCAGGGAAGAATTCGTGTACATTTTACGTTCGAATAAAACGAACGTTCCCGATTTTATAAACGTTAAAAAAAATATATATATACATCGCCGCGGCATTTTGGGCCGACGATAATCGTGCATGGTATTACGTCTTGTGTAGGGTACGTTTTCAACGAGAGTGGTTCCGAAATTGGAGCCGGATTCGGCTGGGAAGAGGCAGTTTCGGTAAATCGTTTAGTTACGCGCGTTTAGGTTCCGCGGCTACTAAATTGTGTTTATCACGTCGAAATTACGAAAACGCGGGATGGCGTCGGTAGAGTTAGTTGACGATGGTACACGCACTTACCATTCCGTACAACGCGTACATACTCGACGTGGATATTATAAAACGTCCATTAAAAAAATACCCGTCTGATCGAGTCATGTTTTTTCTAATCAAATCGTAAACGCGCGAACGGTATGATTAATCCGGCGTATGCGTAATCGATCTCCGGCACCGCGGTCGTCTTTAATAGTCCGAGAAAAAGTTATACGAACAGTCGAATCGCGCGATAACGATAAAGCGCTTACGTCGCCGCCGACGTTTAGAGACCGCGCGCTATTTAAGTATTAAAGAAAAAAAATCGATCGTTTTCAAATGTATCGTACTCGGGACATACAATACGTACGCCGTATACGTATCTATTCCTCCTCGGCTTTCTCGTAACCAACACCGCTGGACGAAATGAACACGGGTAATTTATAATACATACGCGACGAGATATCGACGTCGAAGTCATTACTACCTGGAGAACGAGCGTTTAGTATCGCGTTACGCGCGTTCGTATGACGCACGTTGGTAATTTTTTCGCCGCCGTCGACCGAGACGAAAAAGATGGTCACGGTGGTTCCGTCATGACGCGTTAAAATTAACCCGTCGGCGTTTACACTCTATACCCGTCGAGCTGCATACGTACCGTTACCGGTGTAGTGGCGACGGGGGAGTAACGAAGGCGCCAACAGAGTCGTCCCGAAGTCGCGCCGAATCGCTTCGGCGATTACGGACCGACCGTGTGAAACGACGTAAGCGCGGATAGAGCGATTGGCCGATAGTAAACATTTCGGACGTTTATCGTTCGCCCTTATGTCGGGGGGAAAAAAATGTACCGGCCGTTCGGGCCAATAGTATTTCACGTTTTCGTGAACGAATCGAGTCTATCCGAAACGGTGGGAACGCGCGATTTCCGTATACGGAATTTCGGTCGCGCGTCGGTTTCGCCCAAAACCTAAATAAACGCGCGCGCGTCACCGCCGCAGCGACGTTTAAAAAACCGCGGTCGACTATTACCTGTGCCACCGGCCGAACCGGACGACAAATCTAACAGATATTCGCCGGACCTCGGACGCCGCCGGTCGGTCGCGTAATCGCTGCCGCTGTCGTCGTCGTCTTCGTCCGCGTCATCGTCGTCGTCGCCGTCGTCTTCTTCGTCGTCGTCGCCGTCTTCGCCGTCGTCGTCATCGTCGTCGTCGTCTCCACCTTCGTCGTCGTGATCGTCGTCGGTGTGGAAGGAACGTCGGGACTTGTCGACGATTCCCCGGGACGCGGCGTCGGGTTCCTTCGAGTTCGTACCATCGACGAATCGCGGCGGCGGTGGCGGTGGCGGCGGTGGCGGAGGCGGCGGAGGCGGCGGTTGCGGAAACGCGACCACGTCACCCGTGCTTGACCACAGCGGGTGCGGCGCGAACAATTTCATGGCTGCCGCCGACTGAAATTGAAGCATTTTCAAATAGTTCAACGGTTGTTTGAACGCGGACATTTGCTGCTGCTGTTGCCGTTGCGCGAAGCTCATGTCCAACACGCCGTCGAACGATTCCGGCCGGCGGCCGGAAGCTTCTCCGTTGTCCGGCCATCGGGCCAACAACGGTTTGCCGGGCTGTGCTTGGGACGTTCGCTTGCCGTCCCTGCCACCGGTCGCGCCAATCAGCGACTCGATCGAGAACGACTGGAACTCCGATCGATACCTATTCGTGTCCGGTAGCCCGTACCGGGTGCGGGCCACGGCCGCTGGCTCGGCGCCGCCGTGGCTGGTCGTCGACGACGGTAGTGAGCCCGGCGGCCAGTTCTTCGGGCCAGCCAACGGCGGATGCGCCGGAATTTGGCGCGTTTGTCCGTTGTCCATCGCGGATGGCGATGGCGGATTTTCTAGAGGGAAAAAAAACCGGAAAACCCGACGATTATTATTATTAACCGAAAACGGTACCGACATTTTCCTTTTCGAGCGCCGTATTTGTAAACGTTTTAGGTTCGCGTATAATATTAAACCGTAATAGATAGCGCCGATTATTGAAAATGAGGTCCGCGGAATATCGTCGACGAATATCGATTATCGTTAACATTAACGCGACAATTTATTTTCGTAAAATTCCAGTTTATAACCACACGCGCGTTCGTTCGTCCGAACTAGTTACACGCGCCAATTAATTAAAGGGCTTTGGAAGAGCAAACGGATTAATATCGAAATTCGATTGGAATTATTGGGATCGGGAAGACATTTTACATTCGTACGAAAATGACGACAATACGAAGGGTTTTTCGTAAAATTGTTCGTGCCCTTACATTTTACTTAAAGAGCGACGTTCAACCGTCGTTGTTTTGAATTCGACAGCAACGACGAGAATCCGACAAACGATTCCCCGAGCTACGTAATTATGCCGTAATACACGGCCGGCGTTTAACGGCGAAACGTACGTACGTTTAAAAACGCGCGCGTTAACATTCGGGCGAAAAGAACCGAAATTACGTACGAGAAATCGGATCGTCGGCCACAAACGAGTCCCGGGGATGAATGCACAGGTGCCGCGATGACGTTGTAATTTCGCGGTTTTACGCGCGCGCGAGTCCGTTTCCGAACGGAAGGCGAACGATTTTCGCGAATTATCGATAATTATTTTCGAAACGTCCGAGAATGTCGGCAATTGGCGGTAATAGCTAAAAGACGAAGCAACCGTTTCGTTTTCTAACGGATAATCCGGTCGGTTTGTGTTTGGCAAGTAATATAAACGACGATTTTATTACGCGTACCGAATTTTTGGACGAGCTAAAAGTTAAAATTTAATTTAAAACGACAAAACGCCGCGAATACGAATTATTTCGCGTTTTTTTTTTTGGGGGGGGGGGGCCCGCGATAACGACCAAAAAAAAACGGCTTTTGGACATTTACGAATCCGTACGATTAGAATGGTCGCTCGTCTCCGCGTTCTATTCGATCGGAAACGTTAAACGGACGTTTGTTCGACGGTACCTACTTATGGGAGACTAAAGCCAACCGTTTTCGACAACGTGCGCGGAGTGAACGAAAATTCGTATTTGTACGTAATAAAAACGAATTATAAGGTCGAAAACGACGGCGGTAGATTCCTTTTTTTAACGTATACACACGCGCGTATTACTCGTCAAAATCGTTACGAAAACGAAAAATCCGGGCGCGGTATAATCGCCGCGATAATCAACGGTATTTATTATTTCGTCGTACTTTTTACCACTCGGATTCGTACGGGCCGTATTTCTCGATCGCCACCCAACGGTGTTCCGTTTACTTGAACTCGCAAGTCGTTCGCCGTACGCAATTTAACGGCCCGACGGAAAACGGCAATAGCGTAGTTAGTTTCGCCGTTTGGCGGACACTCCCGAGCACGGTGCCGGCGATAACTACGCGAACGTATTCGGGGACACTAACGAGCGCGCAGCAATTTTACGCGTAACAATTACGAAAGCGCCGCGACGCCGGGAAATTCTCGATCGGTCGGCCGCCGCGTTGCGAAATCGACTTCGGAACGATTTGTCGGCGGCCGATTACCGTTCTCTGCGAACGTCGGGAACGCGCGCTACGGGGCGGAATAGGCGCGAACGTCGTGTCTCACCGAAGGCGCCACCACACTCGTCAGCGAGACGACGCGTCGTCGGCGTTGTTTCCAAATAGGACGTACGTACACGGCGAGTGTTCGCGCCGGGCAAGTGCGCGCGGCGGGGTAATTGAACGAAATTCGATACGCGTAAGCGGACGGATAATTAAAATCGTTCGGGGGATTACGATAACGGGCGATTCGAATAACGAGTTGTGGAAATAGTTGACGGCGACGCGTGTGTCCTCCCTCGTCGTTTCTAATAAATACCGTCCCGGCCGAGGATCGTACACGGCAGCGCGCGAACACAATGTGGCGGACAAGTGGGCGGCGGGACATTCCGTGGTGGTCGCAAAACGAACCGTACGTCCGGGCCGAGCAACGCGTTTAGACGAATTTATGTCGCTTAATAAATAAATACGGCGCGTCGCGTTTGGGTTTACCTGTAGCGGCGGCGGCGGCGGCGAAGAGACACCGGCCGGCGAAAGGATTTCGCCGCGGTCGGTACGTGTCCGGGGGAACGGAAGACGAACAACGACAACCGGACGAGGAGACGACACGACAAGCACGACGACACTGCGCACGTATGTGTCGGACACCGCGAGCGGGATAGTCGTCGGCGGTGGTACGGACGAACACGACGACGCACGTGAGAGGCGCCCCGCGGAAGACGGGCGCGCGCGAACGGGTCGGCTGCCCGAGTAGTGTGTACCGCCCACAAATCCGAGAACGGGTCGCCCCGCAGCCAATGGTGGGACAAACGCGACCACCCGGACGGACAAACGCGACGAGACACCGCCGTCCGAAAATTCCGTCGTCGTCCTCCTCGTCGTTCCCGTTCCGCGCTACAGTAACAACGACAACCTATCCACTCCGTGGCCCGACCACGAAACGTCGTCCGCCCACAATTTCCCTGCCAAATTGTTTACCGGTGTTATTTGAACGCGACCGGTTCGTTATTGGGAAACGTAACATTTCCCGACCAATTTCGTGAGGATTTCGGTGGCGAGTGACGTGCACCAACCTGGCCCGTTCGTGTCCTGAACACGGGCGCCATCAACAACGACCATTTTCGGATAACCCGGTCGACTCGACGACTATTGGGCGCGTATTTTCGGTTAAAAGTCCTCCTGTACCCCCGAATCGTTTTCGAAACGGCGCAAAACAAAAAATAATCTTATCGATTTTCAATTTTATCTTAGACACTGCCGGATACTCCGTTTAATCGTGCGTAATTTTGTTTTTTATCGTATCCACTTTTGTTTCGTTATTTTTTTTTCGTCGTAATTGTCGAGCCGTATCAATTTATATTCGAAAGCGAATAAAAATTAATTAAAAACGAAATATTTATATCTACACGTCGCCATCGCCGGAAAATCGGTTCGCCGGGTACCACCAACGATCGAATTCCTCGTTTATTCGTTTTATTAGCGAAATCGGTCGAACGGTTTGTTTCCGTCGAATTTTCTTTTCGCTACGTAACGTAAAAGAATACGCGAATTTACGCATTATTCAACTACAAACTCTACACTCCGTACGTTTACGCGCGTAAATACCTTTTTGACGTTCCTAACGAACGCGTAATTATCGAGGTTCGTAATTTTTCGTCGATAATTTCGTATCATTTATTATACTTAATTTATTTGGTTGTATTCAACGATAAAAAACGTTATCCGTATGCCGACCGCCTACCGAATTGCTTTTCTAAACTTGTTTACGTCGTCCGCACGCAAACACACGCGCGATATTACAACAAACGCGCCAGAGCGTTCTCACCCGATTGCCGTTATCTAATGAACCTATGAAATTGTATACGAGTAATTTAGTACACAGTACCGAGGCGTGCCTACCTACTTAACCGTTCCGTTTCTAATAGAATCGTTTAATATCCGACCGCGTTAATAATCGCGGCGATTCGATCGTTTTTTATACGACACGGCACTTTATTCGTGACAACTTCGGCGCGCGTATTTCTCGACCGTACTCGAACGTAATTGAAGCGACCGTCGTCGACCAATTAAATATATTATCGCCGTCATTTCGCGCTTACGACGGCGCTTTTATTCGCCGATCGATTTTCGCCAATCGTCGAGCACGAATACGTACGAACGCCGGTTACCGAAACATCGTCAATGGACTAATATACACGAAATATGCGCTTATCATTTGACGATGTATATTTTTATAGATGATTTGACCAAGTAGATAATGGTAAATGTTAAAAATGTGGCCACGGGTTAGGTAACGGAAATTGAAAATGAAATACGAGCGAGTTTTTTGGCCGGGGACGGTATACCATCGGCCGGTCGTTACGGTTCGACAATCGACACCACCGAATCGATTACGATTCGAAAACGCGTATTATAATAAATAGCTTTCGTCGGATCCGCCGTGCGCGTTCGTTACGAAAACGATCGAACAAATCGTTCGACGAAAATACGTCCGGACCGTTGTATTTATAAAATTGAATCCACGGATTTCGACGTTTTTAATTTACCCGATGGGCCGTTTTCGGCGCGACTTTCGAGAATATCACGCCGAACGACCACCACCACCACCGCCGGATGACAAAAAGGTCCGATCTTTTCAAACGGCGCGAATTCCCGAACGACGCGTAACAGCCAACGTAAATTTGAACAGTTCCGGAACGTTCTAACGGTTATTAAAATACCGTTCGGTGTCTTCCGAATACCGGTTAATAATTGCGTCGGGATCGTCGCCGCGGATTATAACGAGACACGATTTGAACGTTTCGGCGTTTTTTCGTTCGTACGGCGCGACGTTCGTAAGCCGACTATATACTTTACGTAGTCCGCCGAAACCGCGCTAAACGGAACAGAATATAATACAAACGCGTCGAACGGTTCCATCGGTCGGTACCTACCACGACGCGGACAAATATTTCGGTAGACCAAACAAAGTCGAAGACGGCCCGTGTCTAACGGGGCCGCGTCACGTTCCTATACGGGAGGTTCTGTGTTCGATTTCGGCATTTTGCGATTAAAAAAATCGCCCCGTGTTTACGAGTATATATATATATATATACACCGGCAAAGTTCGCTCGCCGAGTACCGTCCCGTAAAATATTGTCATTTCCTATTCGCCCAAAACACGTCCACACAATGTGTCCGAATCGTTCGACCGTTTTCATAGCGACGAATCCTCCGTCTTTCTCCTTTTCCTACCATCTCTCACACGTTCGGACGTCGTCGAGTCCGCCGTGGACCGCGACGGTGCCGCCGCCATATACGCGCGCCCGGTCGTACGGAACGGGCCGGGCAAGGGATTTAGCGACACGAGGTGTTCGTCGGCGACGTTCTCGTTATTCCTCGACACCGCGCGCCATTCGTCGACCGTTCTCGACCGCGGCGGCATTTCTTCATCGGGTCCGTCGGCACCCGGCCCGTTTCGGGTGACATCGGGGACCGTGTATGTACAAGCGCGCTCGGCGAATCGTCAAAACGGTACAGTAAAAGCACACGGTCAGCGGCACTACGTCCCGGAAGTCCGAAAAAAGTCTACTTACGATTCGCTCGTATATCGGGAACAACGCGACGTATAATGGACCGTATACGAATATCGGCCCGCGATTAGACCGCCCCTCCCCCTCGGCGCCGATCGGGAAATCCTTTCGGTTACGGGGGTGCGTTTCGAAATGTTCGACAACTCCGCCGCCACGGTTGTAATCGTCGGGACCGTACGGCGCGCGCATTTTTCGCGCCGTTTCCGCTCGGCTATCGTACGGCGGGGTGGGCCGTGGCGACGCGTCAGACTATTACGCGGCGTTTGACTCCATTAGCTCGACGAATTCGCATAATCAACCGCCGCCCGAAACATTTCCATAAATGTTTCTGTATACTCACGCGCGCGCGCGCACACATATATATATATATATATATATTCGTCGAACACGTGAAATGTATTACGCATAATAATGCTCGATTTTCGTACCCATAAAACGTTTTTGTTGGGTCGTGCGCACGCTCCCTAGTAAATATATATATATATATATACACGATATTAATAATAATATTATTATACGAATATATTATTATAATCGCGGGACGCAAATTGATACCGTAACGACTTTAATTGAAACTGAGTGCTCGGCGAATATCGCCGGGGAACGAGAGTGAGCGAGAGCGACGAGTGCGAGAGCGGAAACGGGAAGTGGATGACGACGGGGAGAAAGACCGCCGACCGACCGAGTGTATATAAAATATCGTACGGATATAGTTAGAGCGGTGACGTGGCGCGTGGCGACAACGGAAGAGATTGAAGCGGCGATATATATATATTTATGTATATCGTACACCCTTATAACCGCACCGCCACCGCTACAACCACCCGCGGCCGTTCGACGATTCCGCCGCGCGATTTTTGAGTGGTGTTTAGGGAGGAGACGGGCGAATTACGACGATCGAAAGTCGTTCCGGAAGTGAACGAGAGAAAAAAAAAAAAAACAAACGATCGGCCGACTAAGCCGCGGGACGAACTTTGGCCGTGTAATATTCACGTATTTTTTACACGGCTCTCTTATCGTGAACATTCCGATCGGAACGATATGTACCACACGGGCGTGAGTAGTCATCTGGGGGCGAGGTCGTTTTGAATAGGCGGCCGTGCTTTGATCGCGCCGGCGAAAAAGTGTTCGGAAAAATGTGCCGTCAATTGCGCGTACGGGCCGCGGATATTTCGTACCGCCGCCACCGGTTATACCGGTATATAATAAATACGCGAATATTCGGGGAAACGGTTGTTTCAGTCGTTTTGGCTCGACGTGGACCGAATTCGTCGGTTAATAAAACGATAATCGATTAGTCCGATAGTGCGGCACCGAAACGGTTTTTTTCGGTCGCCCGAAACCGAAGGTTTTAGGTTTGCTTCGTAACCGATAAATATCCGCGCGCCAATAAGCGCTATTATTTCGCCGTAAAACACGCGCGTATCCGGCCCACACTAAACGTCGGCGAAAAATAGTCTCAAAAAAAAAAAACCCGTCGAACTCGCGGCGGTAGTTGGCGCGGTACGCGCGCTATCGTAAACCGAAAACAATTTCGACGGCGAGATATCAAATATCTATATATGTCGCTCGGTATTTACGTTCGTTTTATTAGCTCGGACCAATCGGTTTAATTTTCGAAATTTTTTTTTTTCGAAATATCGTCGGCTTATTTTTCAACCTATTTTGCCAGGACACGCGTTCCACACGAACGCGGATTAATGTCTAGAACAATTAATTCGTCCACGTTTTTTGTCAGGAATTACGTTGTCTTCGTTAACCTGACTGACGTTCGGTGAACGATCGTAAAGCCCAGCCGGGTGGCAAGTTCGGTAAGGAGGACGACGCGTTCCACGTTTCGTTACAAAGGCGTGAGCTCGTCCGACGGACGGGACGATTCGCGCCGGGCGACTTGGGTCGATCTGGAGTCTTCGGTCATGTGGGACGCGCGGTCGTTCGTTTCGCGGCGATGTTGGCGAAGGAGGTCGACAGACGAGCCCCCTCGCTCGGGTGAACCCGTCGAAGAACAAGTTTACGTTCTTTTTATTTTCGTTTGAAGCAGCGGCGTACAAAATAGGGGGGGGGGGAAATAAACCCTCTACCCGAAAATTTTTAGGAAAAATTAATTTCTTACGAGACGTAATAGTTAATAATAACGAAAACCTAAAATATTTTCAAACTTCAATAGGCGTTACAATATAACGTGTTCGGTAAAAATGAATGAAGTTTAGCGCTGTTTCGTTAGGGTCATCCGATCTGTTTATTTAAAAATTAACCCCTCCCGAAATTCAGGTCTAAGTACGCCACTGGTTCGAAGGAGAACGTAAATGGACGGTACGTAGCCGATGTGGGGAGGGGCGCACGTCCGTTCTCGTGGTAAATTAAGATCATTTTTTTGAACGGGCTAACGTAAGTGGCGCGTCAGTCGATTTTCCCGAAACCTTCCGCCCATTTTATCGCACGTTTCGCTAGGGACCATTGTTATAGACAAGCGCCTTTAAGGACGTCCGTTTTCTACCGTCGCGAATAATGAATCGTAATTATATTTTTTAAGCGAACAATAAACGATGACGGCCCACTGTCCGAAGTGTTATTGTTTTCGAGCTTTCCGGACGGCGAGTGTATGGCCGATATCGTATCGAAATGAATCAAAACGGCCGTTGCCGAGTACAACGGACTACTGCGATTGGTTGGCCAGCGCGGCGAAAGACCGTCGGCGGTAATTAATTCGAACGTTTCTGTACCGACGAAACTGCCGGAATCGTTGTCGCCGTTCCGTTAGGCGGACGTAATAAAACAATTTGGCGGACCGTATTTTATATATTTAAGTGTAGGCTGGGTGGTCGCGGAGTAGAAGAAATACGGCACGACCACGATTTCGTGTTGTGTGAGTCGGCCGGTACTCCGTTATTATCGCGGCCATAGGACCGACGAAATGTGTGGCGTTCGGACGGCGACGGAGTGCACGAAAAGCCGCCCGACGACGGTCGTGGTGTTCGCCGTTTTCCGAAACGTTACGCGCGCGCGCCCAAAACGATATGTCACGACGGGTCGTCTCGTTCGACGTCATTTCCTGGTCCAACGGTGAACGTGCATCGACCGCGCGCGCGCGCCGCCGCTGTTATCAGTAACGAAAAACCTCGACGGTATCAGCCGTCGCGTATGATAAAAGCCCCACCGTGCGCCGCGTACGTGCGTACGTACGTTTTTCGTTTTTGCCGTTCGTCTCGTTTGACATTGTGTCCGTCGCCGTACGTCCGTCCGTCTTTTCCGTTCTCGTTTTCGCCGTTCCGTTAAATCGTCCGATCCGCGCACGGCCGCCCGCGCGACATGGCGTTGTGTAGACTCGTGGGCATTTCCAACGAAATGTCGCTGAACAACATCAAGCGCGCGCTCACAACAGGTACGCCATTGTTGTACGCCCGTCTATATATAATTTACCACCGACGAACACGACCCGGAACTTCTAAACTTTTCGACGAACCCTGCCGCGGACGGCGAATATCCGTAGCGGCGAACCGTTTTTCGAAACGGCGTAAAAATATTTCCGCGTAACCGTTTTTCGAAACGGCGCAAAAATATTTCCGCGTAACCGTATCCGTGGTTCGCGAGTTATCTCGTCATACAATTCGTCTACGAAGGTGTGTCCGTTCACATAGATTGAACGTTTCGAACGTCGACCGATATCGCCATACCGGCCCGACATTTGTTTTTACCGTTCCAAGTTTACGACCGACCTCGTTACATATATTCGCCGTCGCCTTACGTTTTCTATTAAACAATACCACCGTGTGTTGGTGGTCCCACAAGTTCGTTTATTAGTCGTGCGCACATTGATCGTTTGATCGCGTAATTATTGTTCGCGACGTATGATTTTACAGTTGGTAAACTCTTGACGTTATCGTTAACGAATATCGTTCGATATTTGTCAATAGTTAGAGACGGTACCGACGTTATCGACAAATATCTAAAAGCCGACCAAAAAAAATAAAAGAAAAGAAATATGTAATTTTGAACCAACGAAAATGGTTTTAGTAGGTCATCTAAAAATGATTTTTAATTACCTAGAATTGTCACTTCCTGGTTGTGTAAGTACTTCAAAAACAATCGTCGATGCCTATCAGTTTAATAATCAATTCTATTTCTGATGAAGATTATTTATAAATTATGTTTAATTAGACGTTCGTTTTGAACGATATTATTTCAACGTTGTGCAAAAGAAACCGTTTAAAATAACCTTGGAAAATGTTTTAAGAAAAAAATTCTATTATAACTAATAGGTTGTCGTAAATTTATCGAATTAAAATATACATTTCTTATAAAAATAATACGAAAACCGTATTAACGGTATCAAATTAATAAACGAATAACATTAGCGATAAATTGTATCTATTTTAAAAGTTTTATGATTTTTTATAATAAAAATCACCGTTGTAACGATATTTAACGTTTAATTAATTTTGCTATATGTTCTAGTGTTTCTTTGTTAAATCGTTTTAATTAATGTACCTATTTTAAAAATCTGATTCGAATAGTTTCGTATAAAAGAAGTTACGGTTCACAATTATTTTTGATTCGAATAATAAAATATATTTTTATACTAAAGGTTTTGTATAATAAGTAATAGCGATTATTATTAGTGGAATATAGATTGATGTAAAAGCCAAAATTATGTAACTATTTATTTTTCTTAATTTTTTTTTTATAGCCATAGTAATATTTAGAAAAATCTTTAAAGCGTTACAAAAAAAAAATATTACAATTCTTTTGTTATTTACCAGAAATTATTTTCTATTATAACATTGTAAAGTACAAATAAATGCTGATTATTTAGTCCTACGCAACTTTGAAAAATATAAACTTAATAAATGTGTGATAGATATGTGTGTGTGTGTGTGTGTTGACAAATTTCAAAATATTTGAAATTAGCGGTTTTAATTTATGGGATTGTGGATCAAATATTTAGCCAATTTAATTATTGTTTTACCATTGAATGTACACGTTTTGAAGGGTCTAATTTTTATTTTTAACTAGCACAAGAGCGTTAGATTTATTGGCTACATATCAAACATTTAGTTTTTTAATTTAACCTAATTATTTGTTTCTTAATTTCTGACATTGAATTAAACGCACCTATAATTAACTCTCTTAGTAAATAATCAAAATTTTTTGATAGATTTATCAAGTTCAATTATTTCTTCTAATTTAAACCATTGACTAAGATTGCGTAATATTACGACTTCAAATCTAAAAACTTACTTTTTTTTTTTTATATTTGCTTACTATGTGTTTCCATATATTTACTCTTTTTACGTCGACACGATTATTTATTGTAGGTTATTTTCAATATTTGTTTAGTAAAAGCGTTATCTATGTAGGAGTTTTTTATAGAATAGATATAAAATTTTGTATTCGATTTTCTTCTATTTACCGAGGAATATGAAATTACGCTGTTTTAACGTTAATATTGGCGTTTTCTCTATTTATTGGAAATAAAATGACTAATAATTATTTGTTTTTTTTTCGTTGTTGACTCATATCTATTATGCTCGTTTAGGTACTATACATAAATTTAATTAATCTTTAACATATTAGATAGGATAGAAGTCTCTTATCTATTTAAAATATTTTTAAATTATCTACGATAGATGTTTTACATATTTATAAATAAGATACAATTCGATAGACATTTAAATAGTATTTTGAAAATATAAATAACGATCAAGATTAAAAATACAAAATACACGAATATTCTTATTTTAATTAGTCATAAATTTCAAAATGGTCGATAATTATGTAATTAATTTAATTAACGTACATTTTGAACGGTAAATTTAAATGTAGTTTACGTACTTAATTTATATTATTGTTTATAATGCTATCAATGTAAACAAACTTCAATTTATTCACTATTATTAACATTTTACTATATTTTAAAGAAACTTAACATTTTGTATTTTAGGTCAGAGGCTATTTATCCAACATAAACACACTTCAACAAAAGTCATTGACGACATATTAGTCATAACTTTAAATAGTCCCGGTTCAAAAGTAAGTTCGTTTATTTTCAATGAAAAATTAATCGATAAATTTTGTAACGAACGATGATTTTAGGTAAATTCTTTGTCTCACGATGTGATGAACGAACTGCAAACGAACTTGAATAAAGCTACTCAGGATCCGTCAATTAAAGGAAGTGTTATCATATCTGGTAAACCCAACTGTTTCATTGCTGGTGCCGACATTTCTATGTTACAAGCTTGCCGTACCAGTGAAGAAGTTCATAAAATATCCAAAGACGGTCAAAATATGCTTCACCAAGTTGAAAGATCATCAAAACCAGTTGTAGCAGCTATTATGGGAGCGTGCTTAGGAGGAGGTCTCGAAGTAAGCGTTAATATTTATAATAACGATCGATAAACGTTAAACATATTCAGTGTCGTAGAAATTTACCTTGTGCCCAATTTGTTTCGAAATTAAATTGTTATTAAACGCGGGCAGTTCTAACGTTATAAGTTGTGTAATTAAATTAAATATATTAACATTTTTGTTTAGGTTGCCATGGCTTGCCATTATCGCATTGCTGTAAAAAGTAAAAGTACGGCTCTTGGGCTGCCAGAAGTTATGCTAGGATTATTACCTGGCGCTGGCGGTACTCAACGCTTGCCAAAATTGGTGGCTATGCCCACGGTGCTAGACATGGCGTTAACTGGTAAATCGTATAGAGCCGATAAAGCGTTGAAAGTTGGTTTGATCGACCAACTTGTTACACCTCTTGGACCTGGTTTAAATACACCGTCTGAAAGGTTCGATACTTAACAACACGTCATTTATATATAATTCGTTTCCTCGAACGTTGTCATTAATTATTTTTGTTATTGTCAATTTCAATTATAGAACGTTGGAATATTTGGAAGAAATCGCCATCGACGCGGCGAAAAAATTAGCCGCCGGACAAAAATTAGCGAAACGAAATAAAAACAAGTCTTTGATCGACAGTGCCATTGATTTGGCGCTAAAACAAGAATGGCTACGAGAAAAATTCTTCGACAGTACCAAGGATAAGGTGTTGAAAATGACCGGAGGCCTTTATCCAGCCCCTTTAAAAGTAATTTAGTAAAACGGAACGACCGTAAAAATTGTATTTCGTTTATGTGATTTTATATGAGCGAAATTATTGTCGAAAATATTGTGCGTAACCTAAACTATGGGCGTTTTAGATTATCGACGTGATCAAAACTGGAGTCGCTTATGGAAGTAATCAAGGATACGTGGCAGAAAGTAACGGTTTTGCCGAATTAGCCATGACTCCACAAAGCAAAGGTTTGATTGGACTGTTTCAAGGCCAAACCGAGTGCAAAAAAAACAAATTCGGAGAACCCAAAGTTGCTATAAAGTTAGTAAATGAGTACGCGAAAACCGTTTGTTGAACACGTTGCTTATAGTCGGAACACAAAATTTTTCGTAAAACAACGTCGCGTCTAATAAAATATAAAATAAACGAGTTTCGTTTATTTCGTTAATTTTTCTTTTTTACGATAGGACTGTTGGTGTCCTCGGTGCTGGTTTAATGGGTGCTGGAATAGCCCACGTAACGGTAGACAAAGGTTTGCAAGTAGTACTGAAAGACACAAATAAAGAGGGTCTTGCCAGAGGTGTTGGACAAATTGAAAAAGGTCTTTCGGGCGCCGTTAAACGTAAGAAGTTGACTGGGTAAGTGGAAAATCGGCGAAATCGTATAACGGGTAAATTATAAAGTATTTTTGAAAAACGTAAGAACCTCGTCTTAACGTTCGACCGTTTTTTCGTTCGCGGTACAATTTTCGAAGTAAAAAAAAAAAATGACTAAAAAAAAATTCTTAAATAAAAATTTTCATTAATAAAAGTAAGTAATAAAAGTATTTTTACGTTTAGAACGGGAATCGTTTATTATTTTGGGCGAATATTTTTTTTTTCGCCTAACTACCTGTTAGAACGTACGCTCGTTATAGCGCCGTACATTCGATAATTTTGATTACAGAATAGAAAAAGATAGATACGTAGCGGGCTTAACAAGTAGTTTGTCCTACGAATCTTTTTCGAAGGCCGATATTGTCATCGAAGCCGTTTTTGAAAACATAAAGATCAAACATCAAGTAATTAAGGAACTCGAACAAGTCGTTCCGAAACATTGTATAATCGCGACGAACACGAGCGCTATTCCGATTGGGAAAATATCGGAAGGCAGTAGTCGCCCGGAAAATGTAAGCTATTTCCTTCTCCCCCCCCCAGTTAAAAATTAGTAACGTTAAAAATGCCGACAGGCACGTATATTGTTCGTGTGTACCACTTGTTCGTCGGCGCGACGTCTCGTCGCAATTTTATTCCGAAATCGTTGGTGTCGTCGTCGTGCCTAGACATAACGACGATATTTCGTTCGTTCGTACGTAGCGAATTTAACGTACGGTTCGTTTTCGAAACGCGCAGGTGATCGGAATGCATTATTTCTCGCCCGTCGACAAAATGCAACTTTTGGAGATCATAACCACCGACAAGACGTCCAACGAGACCGCCGCGGCCGCCGTGTCGTTGGGTTTGAAACAAGGGAAGATCGTCATCGTGGTGAAGGACGGCCCGGGATTCTACACGACGCGTATCCTGAGTACTATGTTGTCCGAAGCGATGCGATTATTGCAGGTACGATGGATATCCCCGGGCGCGGACGGGACGACGACGTGAAAGGGAGGGGGGAGGGTCCCCGTCTCGTTTTCGTCATTAACGCCCGGGGGCGTTTCGTGTTTATCAGGAAGGCGTAAATCCGAAACAATTGGACAAGATTACTAAAAGTTTCGGGTTCCCGGTCGGGGCCGCCACGTTGTCCGACGAGGTCGGTATCGACGTCGGTTTTCATATCGCCACCGATTTGGCCAAGGTGTTCGGCGAACGGTTCAGCGGCGGCGATCTGGGCGTGTTGAAAAGCATGGTCGACAGCGGATTCTTGGGTACGACGGGGACGGGGTGGACAATTTGATTTTAACCGTTTGTCGGGACGGTTGGTGTAGTAAACGAATCGTTCGCGTGTGATTTTTCGATAGGACGGAAATCCGGCAAAGGTTACTTCGAGTACAGAGCCGGGACGAAAAGCAGACCGGAAAATGTCGAAGCCATTAGTTTGCTAGAGAAGTTCAAGCTGCAACCGAAGGGCGAACAATCCGTGGAGAATCAACAGCTGCGCATGGTGTCCAGATTCGTGAACGAGGCCGTTTTGTGTTTGGAGGAATCGATTCTGAACAGTCCGGTACGTTTCGTTCCGTGTTTTCGATAGTATTCGCCGAGGAATCGTTGTTGGCCGCGGGGGTGGGAGGGAGAACCGTCGTATTTTTAACGATTCTTTCGCGAAACACGCGCCCGTACGGTCGGCCGTTTAAAAACGTTTCGATACCTGGGGGAACGACAAAATGAACGAATTGTGTCGCTAACGTTATTATTCGATTTTCGACAATACGTTCGTCATTTTGTTGTCGTTCGACGATCGTGTACAAAAGAATAAAAAAGCCCTATCGCGCGCGAACGAAAAAAATAGAATCATTATTGGCACACACGCTCGCGTCGCAATATAGACTTGGACGGTTTGGGGTCGTGTCACGAGTAGAGAGAATTCGGAAGTATTACGGTTATGGAATTGAGCGTGGAAAGAAGAAGAGGAAGACCAAAGAACGAGTTGAACGAGTGTGATATGAGTATTGTTGGTGTGTGTGTGTGTGTATTTATGACGCGGGAGATCGGGTCAGGTGGAGGTTGAGGGACCACGATGACTGACCCCAAGTAGTTTGGAAAATAAGACGAAAAAGGAGGGAGTATACACACGCTCGTGTATATATCGGTACACGCTGCTATTGGGCGATCGTTTTGTACGGTTCCTCGGTTTCGGAACGTCTCCAAAGTTTAATCGATCGCCGCCGTTCGTTTTCAGACCGAAGGTGACATCGGCGCCGTGTTCGGTCTCGGGTTCCCGCCGTTTTCGGGCGGTCCATTCAGATGGGTCGATTGGTACGGCGCCGGCAAGCTCGTATCGAAAATGCAAACATTCCAAAACGACTACGGCCTGCCGTTTCAACCGTGCCAGTTGCTGTTGGACCACGCTAAGGACGGGTCGAAAAAGTTCTATCCGTCATGAGCGTCCGATAATTTTTCTCGTACGACTAACACGGTGCTCATACTTAACGGGCGAATTCGTAAATTTCTATTTAAAAATGTTTAAATTCGAAGCGCGATAATGGTAACGCGCGAGCGGCTCTCGGTAATGTTTGTATTCATTTTTTTCTAACCGCCGACGAATTATTTACGGTTATTATGTATGTACGTATGTTTATTTTTCGATTTTAAGTTTGAATACTCGATGTGTAAGAAATATATATTTTTCGAACGAATACGTCGCGTCCGAATCATCGATGCCCGACTTTTCATTAGCTCACACCTGTCGCGTAATTTTGGCTCGGCGTTACGAACGCCCGAGCGCCGCCGCTGGGCGGCGAAATAATAAGAACACGACAAACAATAAAAAAAAAAAACCACGTCGTCGCAAAATAAGCCCCCCCCCCTTTCAGTATTATTCAGGTTACGTAGATACAAGTTACGTCGATAAATCGATAATCGTCGTACAAAGTACGGGCCCGCCGAAAGGTTGTAAACACCTTTCGATTATTTCGCGCACCGCGGTAAGCACGGTACGACGTGCTCATGCCCCGAGCATACCATTTACATTTTTCCATCGTCGCGAGGTAACGTAAAAACAAAAACCACCATTTTCGCTTTCGTTCGTATAATAATAATAATAATAATAATAATAACAACGAATTTACACAATTTCGTCACGGAAGACGACGTTTATCCGTGTTTTGGAACAACGGTGGGGTATGTACGGTAGGGGAGGGAGAGGAACTGTAAAAGTACTCGGCGGCACTCTCCCGTGGGGAGGACGACACCCCACGTTGGCGCCGCGTCGGGTTAAAAATAGTTAATTTTATTTCTCCTAATGAAGTCGACTAGCTGGCCGAAGTCCGACGTTTCTTGTGCCTTGTTGTTGCTGTTGTGTCACGACTCGGACAACAGTCGCTGGTAGTGCGGCATTATCTCGTGCGTGGGTATGTGCAAGCCGAATTCCAACGCGACCAACACGCCGAATTCGGACACGATCAAATCTTTCCGGTTCAACCGGAACACTATTTCCGTTCTCTGGAAAAAAAAACCGAACGGACGCCAAACGTTACGATTGCCGGGCGGGGCGGCGGCCGAGTTAAAAACGTGACGGTTCGGAGTACGTCACGCGCCAACGGATTTCGGGAAAATAGACGATTGCCCCCCCCCGCGCGCCCTATCGGGTCCACCGTATAATATTCACGCGAAAACCGGTTATGTACCTCGATGAGATTCGTCAACGATTCGCCCTTCATGTCGTTCAGCTTCGCGGACAGTATAATGCACGCCCCGGCGCACAATTTACGGTTTTCTTTGTTGATCAAGCTCTTGAGCAACAGCCGTTCGAAGAACACGTACGCCTGCGCTATGGTCAGCAAGTCCGACGTGGCGTCCAGTTTGGTGATCTTGCGCATTTCCCGTTTGATACTGAAACCGAACCACCCAGTTACAGCCGACGTCGCCGACGTCCCGCGGCCGCGGTTTACCTTCGGAGTTTGCTCAACGTCAGCTCGATGTGCGGGAACTTGTCCTGGAATTTGTCGTTCAGTTCCTTCTTCAGGTCGTCCGGCCGCACGTAATCGATAATGGACGTCTGAAACGCGATCACCGTCGTAGGCGTTACGATCGAGCGACAATTATCACTATTAAAAGCTTTTTCTAACCCGGTTTGCTTATCGTTCGGCCTCGTTCGACGTCCCTCCTCTACCGACGACGGTTACAATACGCGCGGCGTTTACGCCGAATATTATTATTATTATTATTATTATTATGACGTTCGCTGGCGTCGTTTCGCGGTTACCGGGGCGAAGACGCGGGCAACAAAATTAAAAACCGGTAAATACTACGACGGTGTATATACTTACCATGTACGACATGAACGTCAAAAGCGTTCTGTGCTTTCCGGCGAAAAACTCCGGGTCGTCGATAACGTTCGGGGAGAACAGAGCGGCCGTGTTGGTTTCGTCTTGTTCGCCGCCGCCGCCGCCACTCGGTGGTACTAAAAAACGTAAACGGTCGTTTTTAAAACACGTATTCGGCACGGGTGCGTTCTCGTTGAACGGTATAGTTCGAAAAATCCTCGTCGACTTTGAGGATTCCGGGCTTATTGTTCGACGTCGCCCCCTACCCCCCCCATTTTCGTTTCGAACGGTCGTCGAATTTCGAAAACGCGAAAAAGCTGAACCGTGGAAACGTTTTTGGGTTCGTTAACGCGTGATCGCCGATCGACCGTGCCCCGTTGGTTTTTTTAGTCGACACGGACGAACGAACGCGTTTTTCGCGCCGGTAATAAACTCGTCTCACGCACGCTACCGCGGACAATTACGTTTAATCGATCGGTCGCGCGTCTTTTTCCACCGTTCCGAGGCTCTCGACGATTAAACCGTACGCGTTTCTATTTAATTACGACAATTCTAACCAAAACGATAGATCACGCGCGCTTGGACACGGTCTACGTCTAATAATTTGTCGAATATCTTTGGCAAAAAAAAAAATAAAAAGGCGAATCGCGTCGTCTCACGACGACCATGGCCACAAATAATTTGCCCCATCCTCGGCCGGACAATTGATCCGACAAAACGAACGTTACACACACCGACGTGCGTCGTTACCTTTCGTCAAATCGTTCACCGGCGGCGACGAGTTTTGCACGGTGCACATTTTGTATGTACCCGAACCGATCAGCAAACTGTCCGGAACGTCGGCCGAAATGCATCTGCAATAAATAATAACGGGCGATAAATTTCGAGACGGCGGGGGCGGTGGCCAGTCGCTCGAAATGGCTCGAGCCGACGAAATCGGTACACCAAAGGTCAAGTAAACGACGAACGGCAGTTTTACCGGAGCTCCCCTCCCCCCGCCGTCCGAGTAGACGACCGCGTGTTGAAATTTCCGTTTCGTCCGAGAATTAGTAAATTCAAAAGTTCCGCCGAAACGGAAACGTTCGGGTGTTTCGCGACGGTAACGTGAACGCAACGGACATTTCGTAGCGTAATCCAATCGCTATACTCAACGGCCGGTACCAAGGAGAATTTGAAACGCGACCGAATGGAAAAGCGTTTTTCGAAAAAATAAAAATAGCTCGAGTACGCGTTATTTCGGAAGCGCTAACACGGAATTCACTTCACGACGTTCGCACAGGCATTTCGGAAGGGTAAACGGTTTTTACCGGACGGAAGAACTCGGGCGCGTTTTGGCCGAAAAACCAGACACGGTTATTCGGACCCGGTCGGTCAGCCGTGTTTTACCGCGAGAAACAAACGCCGGTAAGGAACACACCTACACGGAAAATCGCGAAAATTTACCGCGCTCGAAATCGATTTTTTCGTTTCCACCCATCCCGGCATCCCCAACGGCCATCTGGAGGCGGCTCTCCAAATGGTCGGCATCTCACCTGCTCAGGGTGTGCTGTTTCGGTTGCGCCGTAGCGTCCACCAGCATCATGTCTTCGATCGGAGTTTTGGGCTCGGCAATCCGGGACGGGATCAACAGATGGCTGTAGGACACCTCCTGAAAACGACGGACGATTCCGTGTTGGTAAGCGAATAGTAATAATAATAATAATAATATTGGGCGCGTCGTACTTGTCCGTCTTTGCATTTCTCCAGACCGAACAGATCGAAAGCGTCGACGATGTCGTTGACGGCCGATAACGGTCTGGTGCCGGACGTTTGTCTCCTGCGATTCGGCTCCTTCTTTTGTTCGCATCGTACTCTATACACACACACACACACCCACACACGGGTCGTTGTAATAATTAATCGAATCTCGCGAGAATTTACGAACATCACTGATTTGTTGTTGGAACGTTTGAACGGTATCAACGAGTATACGAGAAACGGCGTTTTCTGCGGAGTCACCAACACCAAACGTTCGTTTTTGAATCGATGTTGCGCCGTCGGACGCACGACTCGAATGTCCACGGACTGATTCGACGAGCTGTTCTCCTGGAGCAACGTCGCGCTTTGTTTGTACAGAGCTGAAAGTTTTTACACACACATATGCGGTTCGATTACGCGTTTTTTAAGTCGAATAAGGCGTCCGTTTTTTTTTTCGGCGACTTCGTTTCGAATTTTCATTCGTTACAAATATAAATCCCGCCGACGCGTTCTCCCCCCCCACACTTGTCCGGCCGGTTCACGACGATTTACTAACGGGAAATTCAGCGGACGCTTATTCGTTTTTATACACCTCGTACTTTTCAAACACTCGATCGGCGCTTTTATCGAAATCGTGGTTACACACTTGGCTCCGACCACAATAACGACCACTCGATATTCGAAAACGTCTCGCGCAATTTCCACAATTATTTGACACGGCGAAACGTTATGACGTAATTCGTCGGCGTTTTTTTTTGTTATTTCATACACTACGTGTAATCGTCGTACTATTGCACTTTAATAAATAAATACGAAATAAAACCGTATTTTCGGACGATGGACCAGTGCGACTTCGAATCGCGGCGGTTACTTACCCAAGCCGAGACTTTCGGAGCTGCTGAAATTGGCGTTGTGCTTGTCGTCGGGCAACAACGATTGCGGAATCATGCGTTTACAGTAATAGGCGGCCATTTTCCTCGCTTCCATGGTCACGTCGCTACCGGTCGTGCTTAGTCTGAAAATTCGTGTCCGTCAGTACGATGACACGATGACACGACCCACCATTACCACCGAGCTACTACTAATATTACTACTAGCGGCGTACTTAGATCGGATTTTTTTTTTTTTTTTTTGGGGGAG
>JAIPRN010002559.1:0-29187 GCA_025469175.1 Geopemphigus sp. TES_GeoC_2020 | reverse complement strand
CGCGGTGTTCGGGCCGTTCGTTGGCGGCGTTCTTCGTTTAACCTCGTCCGGAGCGTACCGCAACGAGAACAACGGTAGACGACGGGCTATATAGCGAACGAGCGGGACGCGTTTATTCGTGACGGTTGTACGCGCAGTGACGGCGACAACGGCGAGGTCCACCCGTCGGCTGTAAAATAACGGCGAAAGAGGGTTCGGTTCGGCGGCCTATTTCCCGGGCCGTCGGACGACCGTCGGTTTCGATTATTGGCGGGCCAGACCGTTCCTCCGAAAACCGTGTTCGCGGTAAGCGGTCGGTGCCGGACCGTCAGCCGCCGAGCGGGACGCGGGCGCGCCGAAACGATTCGCCGTCGGAATACGAAAATAGCCTGTGATAATCAACGCGTTCTTGTTGCCCTTGTTCTGTTTGTGTTTTCGTTTTCGATTAATTAAAATTGTTTCGCCGATATTGAAATAACGATGTAAATAATAAGTCCCGTCGTGTGTACATAGTTTATACGATTAATATCGAAAAAGAAGCCGCGTTTGGCGCTAATATACAACTACCGGCGCGCGCGCGCGCACACACACACACGCACATACATACAGTCAGGTTATAAATGATTTGTAACACTTTGTTATTATACATAATATATATATATAAATATATTACGACGATAATAATACCTGCTTTTACGCGTGTTTTATTATACAAAAGTTATTTAATTAAAAAAAAAAACACTTAGTTTAATATGTATGTACATAATACTATCATTAAAACGATATTTATTTTATTTATTTCTACGTACGTAATATTTTATTATAATTATTATATTCTTATCGCGAACATTATATTATTCTGTAATAAATTTTTATTATTATTAAAAATTATTATCGTACGGTTTTTTTTGTTTTTATTGAAAGGCGCGCGCGTGTATACGCACGCACGTGTACATACGGAGTGATACCGATTCCGAAAGTAGTATTCGTATATCGAATACGTGCCGAACAAGAGACAAACGGACGCGCCATGCCGCGTGGTGTACGTATGGATACGCTACGGCGGTCCGTATCGTTCGATTTGGCGGCGCGGCGAAAGCCACGAAAGTCAAAAAGCCGCGCGGGCCCGATTTCGTCATTTTTCCGCTCCGTTTACGCGACTACCGACGATTTGGCCGCCGTACGCGTGGTCGGTGGTAAACTCCGTCGTCTGTACGCGGAAAACACGCGTTCGCCCGGCCGACATACACGCGCCGGTAACGTCTCGGTAACGCGCGAATACGATCGCCGGACCGATCGCCGTTGGACGAAACGTTCGGTACCACGTGCGCCGGTACGCCGTCGTTTCGGGACGCACGAACGGTTCGTTTCGTACGAACGTCGGACGCGTTTACGCGGCAAACCACGGACGAGAACACGACGTTCCGGTCGCCGGACGATACGGCCGATCGAAAAATGTCCGGACGTCCCGCCGGTGGCACCGCGTTAAGGTCGCGGTGGAGCCGACCGGTGGCGCGTGAAGTTCGGTTCGTTAGCTTTCGTCAGCGGCCTCGCTGACGAAATATATACGGTACACGGGCGACGGTCGCGTAATGTACGGCGCGCGATTTACCGGAATACACGACACTCGCGTGTACCCAACGTGCCCGCGTGTACACGGTGTTTAAAGAGATACTTGACCGGGTTAGGTTAGGTCAGGTCGAGTATTACTTAACGCGCTCTAATCTCTATACGCGTACAAGTGTGCGCGTGTATACGGTTAGGTTATTCGTGTAACTACTCGAAACGACAAACGTACGGTTTAACAACTGTAACGTATTATTCGTGCGCGTATACGGAGCGGATATGGCCTACGCGCGCCAATCCGGACACGATATTATTATACGGCGGCGACATGGCCGTTCGTATAGTTGGCGACGAACGGAACGAAGACGTGAACGGAAAACCCGAGCGTACCTAAACGCACTAGCGATACTGGCGAAACGTTTATTTTGTTCTCGAAGAAGGAGGCGCACGCGTCGCAGTCAAACGGATCGACGTTGATTATTGGAAAAACGGGAACATCGCTGAGGAACGTGTACGCGTTGGTCGTTCGCTATGCATATACGTGTATTTCGGAAATTGTTTAGTATAAAAGAAAAAAACGGACGACAATTTTCCGTCGATAATTGTTGGCCGTAATTTGCCTCGGGACACGATACGGTCGACCCGTAGGTCCTCTTATTTCGTTATTCGGCCTTTGGGCGGCGTTTCCTTACACGAAAACGTGCCCGCGTTGAAAAGAATTCCAACGGCCGAATACCTCCGGGGACGTTTCGGGCCGGTTCGCTACGAGCTAGCGTTTCCGTACGCGTCGGGTAGGGGAAGCGTTAGGGTCGCCGGTAACGCGAAAGCGTGAAACGACGGCGGCGTAATTTTACAACAAGGGAACGCGCGTGGGTCGCACGGGGTTTTACTTAACGTAATTAACGAGGCGATCTCCGCGGCCGCGGTACTAATAATTAGGATTATTACGTAATCGCTAGGGGCGTATGAAAATCACGAAACAAAGCCGCCGCCGAAATGTTTTCGTATATGTAAACGACGTAAACGAACGTCTTTTATTCATACATGGCCGACCGGTTTCGGATTTTTCGCGTACGCCAATTAACTTACCGCGTTCGCGAATGGCCCGCGAAAACGTTAAATCGCCGGTCCCGTTGTGTTCGACAATAACGCTATATATTTACGAACACGTGTCGCGAACGTATTAAACGACTTGTTGCTAACCGTTTAGCCAAATCCCCGGCTGCTAATCTTTATATGGCCCTCGTCTAGTTACTCGGTCACGTTTCATTCCATCCCTACGGCGTCACCTAATTTCGGTCTTCCTACCGGGCGAATTCGCCCGGTAATTTCGATAAAATATTTCCCCGGAATTCGGAATAAACTGTGGTGGTGGTGGTTCGATAACCGAAATCTATCTAGAACGCCCGGTTGTCGGTGTTAATCGTTCACCGCCCGTGCCTACGAAAAACTCGTTGGTCTCAACGACTCTCCGTTTCGTTCTTCGCGCGATGGTTATTCGCGGCCTCACCCGAAATGCCGTTCAATTGTCCTCCCTTGTCCATCCCGCGTTTATCCTTTGCCGATTTTCTAAAATCTCTAAACATTCCTTTCGATCTCCTTTCTATCCTTGTCTCTAGGCCCGAACAAATTATACGTCCGGTCATTTCGGACGCCGGTTTCGTCGTACAGTTGTTTCGGTTCTTTTTAGTTTTATTTCAATATATATATGTAATCGTTAATTTCGTATTATATTGTCGTTGTCGAGCAATATTGATGTTACTGAAAGCTAATGACGAAATAATAAACTAATTGGCGTTTGAAAACTCGTTAAGACGTACCGCGCGATTTATTCGTTATACGCGCGCACGTGCGGTGAAAATAAGACGGTCGTGTTCGTATCGAATACGATTTCGTTTACGAAACATTACAAACGTCGGGTATGTTTCGCGTTAAAGGTGGCGGGCGGTTTGGCACGAAATGCGCGCACCGTTTATCGCGTGTTACGTAAAAACGTCGCGTTTTCGGGTAAATCGATGGTCGGGTCGCGTTTCGTTTTGTTTTCGAAACGTTCGTGACGCGTGTAGAGCGCCCGTTCGTCGAAACGTTACCGAAACGTTCGACGTGATTTTCGTAACCGGTGATCGCGCAATACACCGCCGATTCGTTTCGACCTTAAATTTCCCGAAAGAACAATGGAGCGCCCCGGACCGTCCGTAAGCCGCGGCCAACGTTTTTAACCGGCCGTATAAAAAACGCGCGTATTTCGTCGACCGTGTAATGATTTTACGAAACGTATTCGCGCGCGCGCAGACGAATATTACCGTGCACGCTGGAAAACGTAATTTGTTATCCTACGGACACGATAAATATTCGAATTTTACGCGCGCGGGTGTTCATTCGACCGTTCGTATCGGAAAACGGTTTCGGCAATAAATAAATGTATCCGTGATTATCTCGAAAAATCCGAACGGTATACAAATGGCGGGCTAGATTTTTCGGGACGAAAAACGACGGATTTCACGCGTTTCGACCAACGAAAAAACTATCCACGGATAAGCGTCCGAACGCGCGAGATCGTATCGTCGTTATTGGTTCCGTAAAAATAGCCCGAGCAGATACAAAGAACGACGGCGCACCTTTCCGACGCGATACGGCGCGCGATTTTTGTCGACGAACAATACGCGTTTAGGTATTCCGCGGGTTTCGATCGAAATTGGGGCGCGCCGTCGTACCTTAAATCGTATTCGTGTATGTACTACGTACGTCACAGAGTTGTCGATAGGCGTTCCGAACGGACGTGTTTTACTTAGCCGGACATCAACAACGACGGGATCGTCGTCCGCGGTCTTCCGGGCCCATCACACACCGGTAGGTTAGCTACGTAGTTTTATAGGCCTTTACGCGTGACCAACCCGTTTAGTTTTATCGTTTTACCCGTTAACGGCGCGGCCATTATTATTTTTACGTACCGAAATAATGGTCGTTATCGCTCGTTTGTTTTGCCGTAACGACATAACCGTTAAACGTTAGTCTGGGCATTTATTGGGCACACCGGGTTCGCGAAATCCGAATTTCGAACGATTGGCGGACACGACGGGTTGAATCGAGACGGCGCGACCGTCGTCGGTTTCGGGGAGGGAAAATCGGGCCGTCGGGAGTATTCGGCGCACGTACGCGGAACGTCGGAACTAATCGTGTCCCGGCGCGTTTCCAATTATAAATACGAGAAATCGTACCGCGTCACACTGGTCCGGAGGAAAATCTACGTATTTGGAGTGGACATAGTTACGGGGACGTATTATTCGTCTAATAGGCGCCCCGGGACTTGTGTACGCGATAGACGCGTGGCCGAACGTATTGAACTTATCGACGCGGTATTTATAATTTGCGACGGAACGCGCGCGAGCGAAAGAGAAAAATATCGGGCACGACGTTTGTAGTATACGCGTACTCGCGCGTACCCACGTGGCTATTTATAAATCGTGATAATCGCGTCGGATATACCGATCGATTTTCCGAGTAAAGCGCGTAATACGAAAACGAACTGGCGCGGAAAGAACGTGTCGCGTTTAGTTTTCGTTTAAACGTTTCGAGCGTTTTATTTCGCCACGAACGACGACACGACCTCGGTATTGCCGAATTAGTAATATATATTTTAACACTCTGTAAACGAAATGTACGTACGAATTCGAACGTTTGTCCGCGCGCACGCGGAGAAGGCCAACGCCGATAAAACGTTTATAAGTGGTACGCGTTTATTATTCGCGTCCAAAGTTTTCGTCTATTAACCGGACGTTGCGGGGAAATTACGCGCGACTTAAATAGCGGCGTCTAGAATTTAGTGAACACCGTGGCGCCGCGGCGATCCGGCGATTGCGCGGGTTGTCCGCCCTGACCGGTGTGGTGTATTCGGAAACCGGGCGGTACGCGCAACGAGACGGCGAAAACGAAAACAAACAAAAGCGCGAACGACTCGGTGATTAACGCGCGTACCAAACGCGAATGTAGAATGCGCCGGTAAAATGTCGCGATTACGCGCTGTCCGGACGTCGTCCGCGCCACGACGACGCACCACCGTCGACGGCCGAAATCCGGATAGCCGTGAAAGCACCTGTCGGACCTTTATCGCGACGGTTCTCGCGTCCCCGGACCACGCAGCCGAGCCGGCGGTTACCAACACGCCGATTACTAAATACAAACGAAAAATAAGTATTCGCTAACGCCCGTGGTGGCTATTTTGTGCAATATTCTACGACCAAGTGGTCGAATATTCGACCTCTCGGTAGTTCGGAACGTATACGTTTTACGGACGCTCAAGAACGTCGTCCCGAAATGTAATTCCGAACGCCGTTCTTTAATTATTTATTCTATTAGGACGATACGAAAAAAGCGTTTTCGATTGTTTTATCTATAAACCGAAACGAAAGCGACCGTTAATTAGTCCTCAAAGGTCTTACACGAAAGCGTAATCGGAAACAATTGTCCGCGATACGTTCGCGTTTATTGACGAACGCCGAAATCGGCGCGTTTTACCAAAATATTGTAAAACTATACGAACGTCGTCGTCGTCGTCGTCGTCGTCGTTGTTTGAGAAACCAAACACCGATATATCTCGTTTTCTAACGAAAACAACGAAACGACGCTACGTCGATTACGGCATTTCGTAGTTTGTCTACCTACCGTTCGGCCACAGATCGCGATCGAAATTCGAATATTACGAAACGTTACGAAGGAGACGATGTTCGGCCGTCTCGATTTCGCGTTGGCCGTTAATCGGTTACCAACAATTTCCAATCGCCGTCCCGACGACGACAATACGACGGGCCACACGCGTGAAACAAGCCTTCGTTCGTGTAAACGATATCACGGGTAGCGCGGACGTAGATCGACCGGCCGATTTCGATACCGATCTATCAATATGGATAGGGATCCGTTGCGCCCCTCCCGGGGTCGGATCAGACCGGTATTCGCCGGTCGGTTGGTAAATATGTGGAAACCTAATCCGCTTTCCGCGGTACAACAACAGACGACGGTCGCGCCGACAAAACACCAGGAATTTTCCGTTATGGTTACCCGTGGGGTGGAGGGATAATAGAACGAAGTGGCGCCTTGACAGTCCCGTTCCGCTCGTCCTCGCGTCGTACAACCCAACCCCTCAACACCCCAATGTGGTCGACTCGCGGCGCCCGTTCCACCCTCGCTGCCGTAGGTTAGCCCGCCCGCAAACTGGGCGCCGTGTACACGAGCTTCGACGCTTTCGGATCGGCCGACGTCGGTACGACGGCGCCGACGAAAGGGTCTCCATCCCTTCCTCTCCATCATCCCCAATAAATAATACCCCCGTCGGACCGCGTTCCCGCGACCATTAGTGCCACGGACGTCGTCTACTCGGCGGCGGCACCTGTTGTCGTCCGGGCTGCGCCGAGCCAGTAGCGCGCCGTCACACGAGCCACACTGCACGGCCGTCGTCCGCCACGATGTGGTCGCCGCCACCGACCGGTAAGTGTAATTTTCCACATTTTTCGGGAAACCGGCCGTTTTTTTTTTTTTTTGGTTCGACGGATTTACGTCCACCCCTCAACGGGTGGTCGACGGCGGTAACGTCCCCGATGCGAATTTCGAAAATACGCGTTCGATTCGGTTCGTTATTAAGGCGAAGACGGTAATATGATCGAGAAGAAAAACCGGCCGCCTCTCGGGAACGAATAAAAAACGTTTTAAAATCCTACGAAATCGGCGTCGTTCTCGTGAATAAATTACGTACGCGGGTAAACGGAGAACTTGTCTAGTAATTCGAACAATTCGAACAATACACGAACAAACAACCGTTGGCACCTGTACGTCGGCGGTATATTGCGCCGCATAACGTCCGACACGGGCTCCGGCCGTAACGTTTTTCCTATATACACTCTACGCGTCCGTGTCGATAATCGACGGTTTTTTCGGTCGAACGTTTTTATTTAACAAACGACCTACTTAAACGGATTGCCCGTAAACGGATTTTCATTCGGCCGACACGATATATATATATATATATATGTAATAATATCGGGTGACCGAGCCTCGTTCGGTATTTTTTTTCTCGGTAAATCGTGTTTTATGTGGAAATTATATTTAGATACGAATCGAACTGGTTATTTAAATGAAAAATCACGAGCGCGATTACATTAACGTTATATTAGAAACGAACACTTTCTTTTTTACAGTTTATCGAAATTATCGGTACATAATTAATATAATAATTTAATAATCGCGGTTTCAATTATGAAATCGGGTCTTAACCTAATACTTTACTAATACCGAACTATCGTTTGGCGCTCGTTGTCCAACGTGATCCACTTTATGTGCGTACCGCGCGCATAATAATTTCGTGTTTCCAACATTATCCTAATTTCCGGGTGATGGCCGGAAATACAGTTTTCGGTTTAACGATTTTCATTTTTCAAAATATTTTCCCCCCGCGTCCGACGTTTGCTCGTTTATTTATTTTTATAACGTTTTGTCCGTTCGCGCTGATGAACGATGTCCATTCGTATACGTCCGTTACATAATTCGTAAGTCGGATATTTCCCCGCGATATATAAATGTACGTGAAAAACACGGTACGCGTATATTTATCGAAATAAAAGGTACGCGACACGAAAAATAAAACGCAGAAGGGGCCGTCGTATTTTCGATTAAACAGGTGCGGACGGTAGCGCGGAATTCGTGTGTTTGTGCTATTTTTCGTGTAAGCGCGTACGGTTCGTTTTATATAACGTAAAAACGAAAAGGAAAAAAAGCGGCGCCGTTACGCGACGGCAAACACCGTTCGTGTGTACACTTACGTCAGAAAATCGAAAAGCCCGAATATATCGACGATCGTTTCGTAATTTCGGGGGGGAGGAGGGGGGACGAAAACGGGTTCGTCGGCTGCTCGGTTAGCGGCGTCGTTTGCACGGTGAACCGAGAAAAATCGTAGACGATTCCGTGGTATTATAAATCGTACGGAAAAACGAAGCGACCATGTAGAATGTACTGGGCGTAACGGAACTCCCGAATGTCCTGGCGTGTGTACGATAAGTGCGTGTATATATTGAAAATCCAAAATGATTAAACTATCGAGAAAAAACGAATTTTTTTTTTTTTTAAAAACCGCGCGTTTTTCTCGTTATCGTCGTCGTAGTAGTTTCGTTCCCCGAACTGTATTAAATCGACCGATTCGCCGTTTACGCGACGATTGTTTCCGTCGGACACTATTCCGGATTCGACGCGTCGCGCGGTATTTAATTACGCGTCGCCGTTAGTGACCAGTTACTCGAAAATCCGCTTTTTTCGCGAAACCACGGTTGTTTGTTTTGTTAATAACGGACGGTTGACGGCGGTTTCGAACGCTAAACGCCAAACGCCATCGAACGAAAACGGCGGCCGGGGTAATCCCGACCCGATAATAATTGTCCGACCTCGTCCGTGTGTCGACGGAGCTCGAACAACGGTTCGCAAATAAATTATCCGGCGATACCGTTTTACGGAATCCGCCCGGGAAACGACCCGTGACGCCACGCCGGCGGCCACGTTACGGCAAAGTACGCGTCCGCTAGATAATTTAACGACCCGATCGCCGTACCGTTTTTAAACGCCATACGCGCCGGGCGACGAACAAAAATCGCGATTCGCTCTACTCGTTTACTCGTGTGTGTGTGTGTGTGTGTGTGTATACATCGATCGACGTGAATTCGTCGGGCGCGACGCGAACCGTTTCGCTATTAACGCCAAGTACGAACGATTATTTCGGCGACTAGTAGTTGCGTCGGCCGTTTCCTCGATCGAATAAATGTCGCCCCGTTAGCGATTAACCGAAACAAAAACGTCGAACGGAAATACTTTTCGAAATTATCGTCCCGACGACGCGCGTTCTTTCCCTATATAGGATCGGTCCCGCAATGAAATCAGTCGTTCCGTCGCGTTCCGAATAATTTACCGTTCGCGACGTTTCGAATAGTCCATCGGCGCGGTTAACGTTTACCGCCGACATTTCCGAAAACCTCAACGGGAGCCGGATGATTCGAAATATTTGTAGTCGACGACGGCCCGTTGACGGGAAGATTCCGTTGAACGAACGGCGGTTTTAATTTCGGCGGCGATACGTGAAAAACGTCCAATCGTTTTCAGGACAACCGGCTGCGGATGCCGAACACGCTCGTGCGGCCCGTCAACAAGTATCGGTGCGATCCACGAAAAATATCCTATTGGAGGGCGTGTGCGCGCTGGCTTTCGTGTGCTCGGTTTACTGTAAGTATGAGACAATTACGATCGCGCGCGCGAATGTTTGCTTGCGCGTTCACTTGCGGATCGCGAACGTTAAATGTGTTCTCGTTCGTGGTATGTTAGTTCGAAAAACGACCGGGGACGTATTTGAAACGTTTCCGACGGATTTTCGCCCGACAAACGGTTTATTGACGATTATTAAACACGAGTAGGACGTACGAGGGTTGTGCCAAATATAACGCACAATTGGCCTCCCCGAACGAATAAGTCTTAAACGATATTATAGACTTACGATATAATCGCCGCGTTTGTCCGTGCACGATTGCCATCGTTTTCGGCTAGCGTTTGCACGCCGCGTACGAACCTCCAACTTTGTTGAGGTTCGCCGATCCTTCGGTTCACCCTTCCTTCGTTTAATGTAGCGTTTCCCAACTTCTTTTACTTACGGAACCCTTGCAGGAGCTTGAACATTTTGAGGAACCCCTATTATAGGAACCTTGATATTTTATCATAGGATAAGGAAACTAAAAATAATTTTTATATTTTCCCGAATTTCTCACGGAACCCTTAGGTTCCGCGGAACACCAGTTGAGAAACGCTGGTTTAATGTATTGAAGTTGACGAAACGTGGATTCCTCTGAGCGGTTTCTTCGGTGTCGGATATACATCCGGCGACCGTGCGAGACGTTCCCGTTCGTATTTCTCCAAACGAACGACGACTAACGAACGCGCATTATCGTGGCGATACGGACGCGCGCCGTGTCGCTACATTCCCGGTCGCTCGTCGCGGATTTCTAGAAAAACGTTTCGCGATATTCCCCGGTTCCCCGGAACTCGATTATCTCCCACGTAAGCGAAAATCGTCGTTCGTTTCACGTTTGTTTGCCGGCGACGAACACGGTGTCGCACGCCAAATGTCGCTTCGAGATTTTCATTCCGGTACGAAATCACGGAACTCGTCGATACCGCGACAATTATACGGTCAACGGACGTTTCACCGTCGATTGCGTGGGAACAAAGGAGTTCACGGCGGACGCCTTTGCGTGTATCGTTCCGGTGACAGAAAACGAGGCACCCCCAAACGCGCCGCGATCATTCGTTTCTGTAGGACGTCCGTTAAAACGCGGCGAACGCTCGACATTGGGAACAACCTGTTTCGTTATCTGTCGCTCTCGCCGTTATTCGTCGGCCTTGTCCTCGTGCCGGGCACGCGCGAGACAATCGCGAAGTTCGTGAACCGTTATGTTCCGGACGGCCAATATGTCGGCGCGCCCAAAAGCCGCCGGCAAGACGAAAAAGCTTCACGGCACGTGTTTATACAATAATGAACGGCCGGTAATCCGGACGGACGAAAATCGGGACGCGACTCGTGAACATTTCCGTTACGCGTGTACCGTAACAATCGTACCCGGCGCGCACGATTTACCGTACTCGCGTCGCTTATTGGTCATCCCGAATTTCCGCGAAGAATACGATTTGATTTAAATACGACGTTCGGTTTACATACGAGGGCCGTACGATGATTACTCGATTTTAGTTGGCATCACTGACACAAAACGTCGTCGTTTGAAGTTATCTAATTGACCACACGTTCGAACGGTTATTTTTGTTTATAGTCCGCGCACGTTTTGTTTCAACGACTTTGAGTATTTTCAAAACGCGTACATTTTGTCGACGCGGAAAATGACAACGCGCCGGTTCACTCGTACCGCAAAACTGGTCGGATTAGGCTACGGCGAATCGTCCGTAGGCTCTACACACGGCCGTCCTGTTGTCGTCCAGGTTCGGCACCCGGCGATTTCCATTCGTTTCCGAATACGACCACAATGGCTAGGTAGGAAGCGGTTCACGAGCAAGTCATCGCCGAAACGGAGGCCCGTTTTAAAGGGTTTAACGGAATGTGTTTTTCGGACGGGCTAAAAATGATTAGGTACACCGTTGGATTAAGCGTATAGAGATAGAAGAAGAAAAGGAAAATTGCGTTTTTATTTTAAACACGGGTACTTATCGTACAACCCCCCCCCACACTGTTTGTATATATATATATATATATATATATATATCTAATACATTCAAACGAGTGATTCTTGTATATATATATAATCTGAATTTTGGAAATGGCTCCAACGATTTTCGTGAAATTTGGTATGCGAGTGGTTTCGAGGACGATAAATCGATCTAGCTAGGTTTCATTTTTTAAAAACGTCGTTTTATCCATATTTTCAGGCAATAAAAAAACGTAATATGTAATAATAAATATATATATATTATATAATATTATTATTAGAATACGAAGGTAAATTTTGCCACCATCCACAAGGTGGGAGCAGCTCAGAGGGTAATTCTGGTGGTCTCTAAGTCAAAAAGACGCTTGTTTATAATATAATGTTAAACTAATTGCGCTCGTAATTTCTTTTTTAAATAACCAGTTCATATTTTATTATTATTATTAAGATCGAAAAATATTATTCATATTTCATCAGTATGTAATTCGTATCTAAATATAATTTCCACAAAACAGGATTTACCAAAAAAAAAAAAATATCGATCAAAGCTCGGTCATCCGGTATTATATATATATACACGTTCAAATTACGTAGTCAAAAGGTTAGTTTTCGGAAATATTTACGTATTTGTAATCGCCGTCGACCGTTGGTGGAACGTTAGGTATTTCGCGTAAAAATACCGTATTTTCGGGTCCGGCCATGAAACGGAATATGAATTTGATTTCCCGTCGCGTTGTCCTCTCACCGGATGAACACCCGAAGCCCCTGCCGACAGCCGGGGACGTTCAGCGTGTATGGTCGGGGTAAATTATCGGTGCACATCGTCGTAGGGACGCGCGACGCGACAGTGGTCGTATGTGTGGATCCAGGCGGCTAATAGGCGGCGTACTAAAATGTCTGGTACGCGCCGCCGGCAATTGTCAGTGGAGCGGAGACCTAGTCGTTATTCCGAAAACGGCGTATATAGAATCGTATACGAGTACACCATTAACGGTGCCGGCCGCGTAAAAAATATTTTAGACGATTCGTTTCCCGGGGTTTTTCGAACGGAAATACCGAGTACATTTTTATTTCGTGAGTATTTATCGATTTTGGAAAATTTCGACTTATCTACGGTAAATATCGTCCGCTACAAACGGCTCACGTTACGAGCGAAATACGTAAAACAATAATCGTCGGCACGGAAATCAATTTCCGCGCCTATTCCGTAACGGTTTTCGACAACGGCCGAACTATTACGAACGGGTACGAAAAAGGTTACGGCGAATAATTTAACGGCCGTTCGTCTTTCCGTCGCGTCCGCGCGATTCCCCTGTAGACGGACGACGTAATTAAAACCGTAACCGTCCCGTACATTACGAACGGTAGGAGGGCACGAGTATACCAACCGGTATCGTTTCCAACGTGCTCTCGGATACCGCGGTATTCGGAACGCCGTGTCTTTTCGATTGGCTTTCGGACGTACTCCAAACGGACCGGCAATCGAAAAACCTAAACCGTTCGTTTCGTCCGTAAAATCGGCTACGTTCGGACGGTACGAGAACGTCCAGGAACTAAGCGTTAAAACGTTTTTAAACGCGCGCGATTCCTGTTTTACGACCCTACGCGCGCGTACGTTAACCGTTTCCGCGTCGCGAGCGGCAATTACGAAACCGGCGTTGTTTCGTTTTCGTTTATTTAATTACGTCGGGTTCTCGTCAAAAACCAAAACGCTATTATTATTCGACGCTGTGTCGCGCCGAACTATTTTTTCCGGCACAGTGACGGAAAAACGGCCGTTTTCGGAATACGACGTCGACCGGGTCGTTACGGCCGACCAACCGATGAACCGACGACGACTTCGTTCTATCGATAGGCGTGTTTCGGTTCGTTTACGATATTAGCGCCCGTCGACGTTCCGATCGAGGAAAATCGCGTCCGGACGGCCGGGACGGTGTGACGTACGTCCGCGCGACGTTTCGACAACGTCGGCGGCCAATCGCGCGAATCGAACATTTATTACGGAAACGACCGTCGGCGATAATAATGGCGGATCGCCGTTGGCCCGGTCATCGAACGTTATCTCCCGTTACGTTCGTTTAAAAAACACGTACGAAAAACAACAAATCGGCCGACCGTATATCGATCGCTATCGAAAAACTAGCGACGGGCCGTAAAACGTACGGCTGGTAATCGGTAAATTTAACGACCGTAAACCGGTGGTTCGGTTCGAGTCCGACGAACGGTTGGTACCGGCCGGCGGTACCGTACTTAGGCCTTGAATTCCGTGCGGGGGGGGGTTATGGTTAATTTTTAAACAAATAAATCCCGAACGAAACGAGATACGTTGTAAACTTTAATAGATTATTCGTTTTTAACGAACACGTTCCGTTAATAACGTGTATGGGAAATAAAAAAAAAATTTCGGCTTTATTAAAAATATATACGTCTCGTAAGAAAAAATATTTTTCCTAAAAATTTTCGGCGGGGGGGTTTTAATCACTCCGATAGTATGTCACTGCCGGCCGGCGTATTGTTACGTCATAACGTTCGAATGTAGTATAGCTGTTCACGTGTATAATACAGTTCGTGTACCACGTTTCGCGCGTTCCGCCGTTCGGTTCGTATTCACGGCCGTTTCGCACGAACGGCAAATATCCGCCGCCGGTCGAAACATTTCGGCGGAATTTCGTTCGTCGCTCGTGTCGTGGCGTTTCCTTATCGAACGGCCCGCGCGTACGCGACCCTCCGGCACCAATTGGCCGAAACGCGGCCCGTACGCGAATATCGAACGGTAAACGCGGTGACGTTAGAATACCGTGGACCGACCATCGGGTAGGTTTTCGGCGACGACGGATTTTTCATCGCCCTCTCGGGATAGTACGTACGATTACGCGGTCGTCGCCTTCGCAATAACCGACGAAGTCGCGTTTCGTCGTTACGTCGCGATTCCCATCCACCCGTACACACCACGACGATATAAACGAACAATAAAACGGAACGACCGTCGTCCACGGGTCTCGTTAGTATTTTTTTTAACCTTTTCGACTAAAACGAGTATTATTAGTCGACGAAAACGACGGCGACAATTTCCAAAGTAATTAACGCGCGTTTTATTAATTTTAACGACGGCGAATTAATTTAATTCAATTTAAAACGCGCGATTATCGTTCCGACCTTGTTACCGTTGCGGCCAACGGTGCCTTCTCTTTCTCAGCCCCCTCCCCGCCCGTAATTACGGCCGTACTACGGCGTGATAATTCAAATATTGTACCGGACGCGCGAGTACGATTATTAGACGTAATTATGGTTCGTAAGACGTCTAATTAAGTACGGTAAAAATTAAAAAATTAGAGACGTCGTAATTTCGCGAAATATTCTTACGGAAGGTTAAGGCTAACGTAAGTGTACGCGGTCTATATATATATATAGGGTGCGTGGAAGTGATTACCGCGTGCCAACTCTGGCCAAATCTTTCCGCCTCGGAACGTGAACGTTTCCTTTTACCGCGCCCCGAGTTCGGCCGATAAACGAAAAACAAAAAAAAAAAAACGTTTAGGTTCGAAAACGTTTCGAATTCGGCAAATTCGTCGGAAATCCGCGGACGTCGACGTGGACTTTTACGAACCGTTCGTTCGTTTTCGACGATTATTCGCGCCGAACGATTTTTCGACCGTCCGAGTAACGTTCGTTTACGTATGTTCCCGGACGATTCGAAAACACTTCCGGCCGCCACCCCCATACACTGGTATGTGCCGCCTCCTCCACACTCGATCACGTCACCGTAATAACGAGAACGGTTAAACGCGATAACCACCGTAATAAATACGAATAACACGGAGACACACGCGCGTCGACCGCCATCCTCTGCCCACCGTATGCCCGATGCTTTTGTGTACGACCCTTCGTCGGTCCATTCACAGTGGAAACGCGTCGAACCCATCCAGAACATCGGCGTCCGTAACGGGATTACCCACGCAATGGTCAGTGAACTCGGTCCTTCGGATATCGACGAGTTCCAATTGAATCCGATGCGCGCTATACAGACTCGGTCCAAGACGACCTTTCCACGAAAACTCCTTTTTCAATCGTGGTCGTATGGTAAAACGTACTCTCCGACAACCACTAAACAAAAACCGAAACCGTACCCAATGACTTGGACAGACGGACCAAAAACTACTAACCTCACTTCCATTCACTAGTAAAGGCATTGGAATAACGAACGGTTTAGCTATCTCGCTAAAAGCATATACGCGTCGAATTTTCCGAAGTTCTAAGGGATCCCATTAAAACGCGAACCTCTACCCGCGCGCGCGTGTGTGTGTGTGTGTGTGTGTGTGTGTGTGTGTACTGTGTAGTAACACGCGCGACATTAAAATTAACAAAGTGACGTACGCCGGAGCGGAATCGATTCTACGAACGCGTAGTTTGTGAAATGAAAATCCCGTCGGAAATAGTCGTCAAATATTGGACGGCGCCCAAATGAAAATACGCGGATTCGTGAGAGGCTTTTAACGTTCTTATTCCCAACGTTTGATGGGAACGAATCGTCTAGTGCCAATAAAAAATTAAAAATAACGTTTTCGAGTTCGTGTTTTGATTCGTTCGTACGGGACCTGTCGCGAACAAAACGTTCGACAGGACGTTTCGACGGTTCTTCTCGTTCCGAATTGAAAAACGAAAAACGACCATTTCGTCCGGATCCAATAGCCGGATCAGGATCACTCCACGGCGTTACGAACGTTCGAAAACGAACAACTTCGCCGATTACTATCCATTTCCCAATACGAGTCGATAGTTCGTATTTTACAAAATTACGTCGCGACGAATGGAAAACTTCGACAATAGACGCGTCCGGCGCGTAAACACCGATTATAATTATACGTATTCGTGACGGAACCGCGATCGATTAGTTAACCGCGTCCGTAAAAACGTAGCGTAAAAAAACGGCAAATACTCTCGGGTCGATCGGGCAAATCGTAAACGGAATTCGCCAACGGTCGTCGGGACAAAAGTCGTCGTCCGCGGGATACCAATTAGGTAGCGCGCCAACGAATCGGCAACGCGGAAATCGAAAAGTAAAAAAAACCACCGGCCTTACGCGACGATGCATGGACGCCCCGAAACAGTAACCGCGCCGGTTTGTGTAGCGAGGGGACGGCCGGTTCGGACGCCGGACATACACTTTTGGCGCGAGACGAAATTACGTTCGTCCGGACGCGACGTCTAAAATCGAGAAACGTCGTCGTCGTTTTCGGAAAATACGCGCGACGACGAATAATCGAATAACGGAGACCGTTAAATTAGGACCGTCGAGTCGTTCGTCGAATATTAGACGTACTAAAAATAATTACGCCCGGCCGCGCGTATCGTTTTCGTAACCGTTAACCGGCCGTCCAATTGTTTTTGTCCCGTCCGAGACCTAATCGAATAATCAAAACGTACCGGAATATTACGCCGACATTGTTTTCCCGTTTTATCGATTAAATCGTTCGCGACAAAGTCCCATACACCGTCACGCGTACTGTCGAAAATGCCGATACCGTTTTACGACCCAGCCGGGACCGTTCAAACGGATACGAATACGAACGGCCCGCCCGCCGAATTATCGTGTCCGTTTGACCGACACGGATGGTGTCGTCGCGTTGTTCTTTTGTTCCGCTGGACCGACTACGGTCTCCGTAACGTTGCCATCGCGACGGGTGTCAGGTTACCTTATTTCGGGCAAAGCCCGTTTATAAGTTCAAAGGGAGATCGATGATCTGTATAGTTTAGCCGGAGTTAGCCCGTGTGAATGGTCGAAGTTTTTTGGTTAATAGTTGGGGTCGGGGGGGGTGTGGGAGGCGACCGATTTCCGAGACGTGTTTACAGCGGGAAATTCCAAAGTAGGGAATTTTTCGGATAGTCGAGTTTTCGTAAGGGTGGTTACTGTCTCCGAACGGAAAACACGCGGTTTTGTTTACGGCGAGCGTAATTTGCCGACCGTCGCACTGTTCACCGGGAAAACGGGTTTTTGCGGACGCGATCGAAATCGCGGTAGAGAACGAAACTACCTTTTTCGGCAAGAGCACCCGTTGTGTGTACGCGCACGTCGTCTCCCTTAGGCGGGCCGATTTAGTTGGACGGTATTCGCTGTCCGAACATCGCACGGATATGGTGGTGGTGGTCCGCGAATGGTTTCGCGCTAGGATCGACGCATATGGCCGAGTGATATAAACGTAATATTCGGTCATCGTGTTACGGCAATCGCCGTAATCGTATTTAGGTGGCGCGAAACATATCGGAATCGTTGCGAAAACAAAATGCGGTCGCCGCCGTACCGAATTGCCCCGTGCCTCCGTTACGATTCCGATATCGCGATGTACGCGTACACGAGGGGAGGGAGACGAAGGCGAGTGAAAAAATCCGTTTCCGGCGGGGCCCGTGCGTAAGTTTTCGGAAACGCCAACGGCCGCGAGACGAAACTTACAATATTCCCCTAAACGCGTAGCGCGATTCGCCGTCCGGACATCGCGAACGAAAAAATGGTCGTCGATTCCGCGCGGCTGTCCGAAATCGGAAACGTCATCGCCTATTCGTTTAATCGGCCGACCGACGGACGGGATTAACGCGAACGAGTCCGTTTTCGTCGTGCGTGTTGGACCACAGACGTTGGTTGACGGCCAACGATCCGTTTTGTTTGCCCGCGAACGTTGGAACCTATATAATACACCTTCGGTGGTGGGGAGGCGGTTTAGTTCCGGTACGTACATACGGTACGAGCGTTTCGGTCGCGCGCGTCGTACCGTATCCGTTTTTCGATTTTATTCGGAACGAATTAGCGGACAAACAACGCGACCAGCCGTACTAAACGTTGTCGCAACGCCGGCCGGCCGTTTGCGTAAACGCCCGTGGCTCGGGTCACCTTGTTCGCGCACACACTCCGGCGTACTATCGGACGGCCGGATTCGTTCGGGACATCCGCGCCGAACCGAAACGACGGTTTCAATTATAATAATCGGTCCAGCGTCGTCGTCGTCGTCGTCGTCGTGCGCGTACTATTACCCCGTGGCGGGCGTTCGATCCGTTCGGACGACGGTGCCGAGCCGATGTAAAAGCGCGGCCCGGTTGTGTTATTGGTAAATCGTTGTCCCGCGGCTGTAGAACGTAAAGCGGCGGCAAACCGACCGGGTGTTTCGTCCGTGGCACCGAAGACGTTTCACGAGCGTTGTACACGCTTACGTTCCCGAAAAACCTGACGGGTTCCGACGGTTTCGTAACGCGGTCGTTGTTCCCGGTTCGATAATTGTTCGAAAAAACGACGACGACGACGACGACGAAAATATGGAAACGAACGCGGAATTCGTTAAATTCGCCGGCGGGTCGTGCGCCTAAACGAATGTTCGGCGGCATTTGAAGCCGGCGAACCCGGCGATTGTCGCGTGCCGTTTCGAATCGTTTGAACGGTAGGCGACGGTTTCAATATTTTCGATTGGACGAATAAAAAAATTCGGCGCGAAACACAACCGAGCGTAGCACACTCGAACCATAAATAATTATACGTTTAGATACGCGAAAACGAATCGACGTAAACGACGCGTCGGTTTCGAATTCCGAGAGGGACGGAAAATCGGTCATTCCGGAAAACGCACGGGACAAATGGTCGCGAATTATTCCGGCGAATTCTCGTTGTTCTCCAATCGGGAAACGAACGGTGCGAACGTTTCGTATTTAATCGTCGGCGTCCTTAAATCGTTGCGGCGGATTTTCAAGGTTTACGTACCGCCATCGTTATACCGCGTTAGTCGTTAATAGGAAACGCGATTAAATACGCTAATGGCCTACAAATTTTTCGTTAATTACGTTCGGAACAAGCGACGGCGAACTATCCGTTCGGCCGAACGTTAAATAAACATATAAACCGCCGGAACGTTTACAGGGGGCGAATGTATCGAAAAACGGACGGTTTTTCGTTCCAAACGCGTCCGGAAACGCGCAAATACCGGCGAACCGATACGCCCCGTTCGGGACTAAATACAGCGCGTGGAACGGTACCCGGTGTGCGAACGAGTATCGAAATACGTTCGTTCGGATAATATTTCGCCCGTCAATCGGCTAACGTTTCGAACGGCATTACGTCTAACCGCGGCGAATACATTTCGGCAACACGGCCCGGTTACGTTCGGCGGTACACGAAAATCGTACGAACCAACGCGGTGTTTCGATCGTATACGGTACATACGAATCGTGACGTGGCCGTTTATAAATTCAATGTCCGACGCGACCTAGACAAACGCTTCGAAACGAAAAACCGCGAACGTTTTACGTCGCGTTTTTCGTGGCCGTTCCGTTTTCGTAAAACCGGTTTCAGTTACGGCGGTTCGTATTTGTAACGTAATGTTGTTCGAACACGAAACGAAGGGGATGGGGAGGGGGTGCGAATTTCCGTGTCTAAAACCGTTCTAGCGGACGCCCCCGATCCGTATAAGGTACGTTCGTTAGGCACCGTTTAATCGGCAAATCGATTTTCCCTACCTGTTTCCCACTCCCGGGTATTGTTTACGAACTTTCTTGCGCGTGGCGAAACACGAAACGATGCCAGACCGCGAACGTTCGTCGAAATAAATCGGCCGTCGACGACGACAATAACGTCGTTTCACGATATTTAAAACAGGCGCATTTCGCTACCTTCTCTTGTTTATAAAACGGTGTGTTTTTCCCCTCCAAGTTTTCGACGCGCGCGCGTTTGTTTTTTTTATTTACGTGGGCAAACAAATATTTCTGGTCGCGTCGAAAATATAATTTTCACGCTTTTTTCGGGCCGGCGGTTTCCGTTTGGTGTTTCGTTTCGCGGTACGACGCGGCGAACGTTTAAAATTCCGCGCGTAACGTTCGTCGCGCCCTCCGGGGGGCCATCTCGGCCCCTCGTAGCCGCCGTACAGGCCCGGATATTGTTCGCCAGGAATACATTTACGCCGAGTTAAGCGACGAGCCGACGAATTTACCGACATTTTCGATACGAAATCGGACGTCGACGTACGGCGTAGGGGAACGACGCGCGTTAACCCGCGTGACGTTCTGTACTCGACAGGATCAAATATTACGTCGATAGCGTTCCCATATACTTGTCCAATAGTATAGCGACGTGCGCGTCGCGCATACGTCACGTGGTAACGGCGGGGGGCCAGCTAAACGAAAACAGTTACGTCCGACGGGTTCAACGCGGGCACGGTGGAACGGTAATAATAATAATTTCGCTTTTCAAACGTCAACCGGTTATAAATCCGAAACCGGGGCGAAAATCAAAATTTCGACTCGCGAAATAACAGCCCCTCCCTACCCCGGCGCCGCCGCCGCCGTCGTCGCGAATTCCCTACGGGATCCGTAACGCGCTAGAGATTTAGTAACGAGTGCCGTAGTATACGAAAATCGTCGCCGGGCCCGTTATACCGAAACACCTTTCGCGCGGAAAAATAAACGAACCCGTGGCGATTAATCAACGAACGCGAATAATTCGTCGACAACGTACGATTAACGTTTTGCCGTTTCCGGATCGCTAATCAAATACGCCCGTGACGCGGATAGCGAACGGCCGTGCGCGGTGCTCGGGAAAACAACGCGTAACGCGAGCACGCGACATTACGCGTTCCGAGTCGCTTTGGGCCCGCGCGACCGCCGTTCCAAAACCGATAAACTACGCCCGCTAGTCGTTAAACACGTCCGGACAACGGGCGTCGACGGGAACGAACGTCGCTTTTTTACGAACCGGCGAAAACGCGAACGTCCGTATTCTTCGGCGACCGGACGTCGGTCCGTAACGGAACCGAACACGCCGTCGTCGGTCAACGAAATTCAACGGGGCCACCACACCCAGATTTGGTTCTCGACGAGATTCTCGTCACTGCCGACGATAATTAGTGAAAAATCAACTGTTTGAGTCGACGTAACGTTTCGGTTACTTTGCAGTTTTTTTATTTACGTACGCCTCGGCAATACAATTTTCTGGTTTTCACAATTTTACAAAGCGAGTTCCGAAATCGGTTCGCCGGGGCGACGTCGGAAAGTTCACCGAGAACGACGGGTTAGGTAATATCGGGAAAAATCACGTAGACACCGCGACGACCCGTTAACGACGGAATTGTTCGAGACGATTTTCGCGTTTCGCCGAACGAGACGAACGTTGACGGTAATTTCCGATACATCGAACGATTTAACGAAAATAACCGCGCGTAAACAATTAACGAAATAAACAAACGACGAATTTCGAATAACCACGGGCGGTTACACTATATAATCGCTCGTTACGTACAACGTTCCGAATTGTACGGAGGCGACCGATACGGGTAAACAGCAGACTATGTACACAAATGTGTCTGGTAAAATGTAACCGAACCGCGGTTCGCGCAACAAAGATAAAATTGCGGCGCGAGTTTTTTTTTTTTCGACCAGCGAACCTATGATCGTATTTTTTTTCATCGTTTTCTTCTAGACACCGTAACGTCGTATGTTGTACACGAATGTCGCGACACATTTTCGGTAGACGACGGCGTTCCGACGACCGAGTTTCGTCCGATTTGTCTTTAGAGCGCGTTTGCGCGATAAACGAATCGACTTGGAACGCCTAACGTTCCATCGGTCGGTGCACGCGATCGCCTCAACGTACGAACGTCAAAGACCGGGGACGATAGCGCCCGGACTTGCCGATGGCGTTCGCCGAACGGCCGTGTCGGTTCGGCTATACTGTGAGGGGAAGGGAGGGGAGGGAGCGTGATGGCCGACACTCGATTACATAACCCGCCGCTACGACCCGATCGGGCCGATTATAGTTCGGTAAATTCTCGTCGACGTTTCGGATCGAATGAATTATTACGGTTGTCTCGCGTTATCGGTACGCGGGCGAACGTTTACGGAGCCGTAGCGGGCACGAATGTCGGGCCAAAGCTGTCATAAAGCGTACGCCGGGCGCAATGGACGACTGCGGAACAGACGCCAGACGCGAAATAACCGTTCGGGAATATTACGCAACCGCGACGATTTCGAGACGGCGGTCCGACGGTGTTTCAGTAACGATTTCTTCCGAACGCGTCGATTGTTTCCGCGCCAACGACCCGGACGTTTGGTGAACGGTGTTGCGTTAACCGCGGTAACTAAAACACGGGGCGAATTCTCGGCGTAACGAAATCCGGTCGGCGCCGTGCGCCTTCGAACGACCGCCAACGGTCGATGAACGCGTATTCGTGTACGTTATCCGATACGGCCAAAGTTGGAAAAACGCTCGCGGGCGATATTTTACGTTCGGGATGTGTTTCGGCCTAACCGCGTGTATTTCGCCGGACCCGTTCGGGCGTTTGGCCGTTGTCGGCGGCACATGAAAACACGTCATTTAAATGACGGCAAAACGCGAGCGGAAACGGCGGACGGTTTCCCGGACGACCGAACATTCGGGAACGTACGCGACAATATCCGACGACGTTCGCACAAAGCCCGAAAACGGGTGTCCGTTTCGAACGGATCCGGGCGGAGCGCCTCGAAAGTTTCGAGGACCGTGCGAAACTTTTTCACGGCTGCACTTTGTTATGTCGGACCCGCACCGCCACCGGTCTCGTACTCACCGTAAACGTCGTGATTCGCGGTCGGCGGAACGGTCGGCCGATTGGCGTAACGCTGACGGGTCCAGGGGAGGGCGAACTCGTTTCGTGAATTCCGTCGGAACGCGAGCGCCGTACGAAACCGCCGGTCGTTTTAGCGAGACCGCTCTATTCATAAACGTGTGCGCGGTACACACCCGGCGGCCGTTAGCGCTAACGCCTAGTCGGCTTCAACCATCGGTCGGTAAATTCGGGTCACGCGCCTTTACGATCGCAAGTCAAACACAGCTGGCGTTTAGCCGAACTGCGGTTTTTACGCCGTTTCGGTTGCCGTCCCTCTTCCGGGCCCCTCGAAAAATACGCGGCCCGTCTAAGAACGTAAGTTTCCGTACGCGCCGCTTTTGGCGGTATCCCTTGACGTACGTGAGCGACGTCGGACTCGACGGTTTTTCGGACCTCGAACAACGTTAAACTGGGCGCGGGTCCGTTATTTCGGTAAACGCCCGCGGTTTCAACACGCGCCCGAATCGGAACATTTTGTAGAAAAAACGCGCCCGACTTTGTATCGACAAATTACTAATCTGCCGGGAATACGGTAAATGTCGATCGCGCGCGACGATTGTGCTTAAAACGACGGTCTTTGGTTCCGTCGTAGGCGTTCGAAATCCGCCGTCGGTACGACCAAGTTCGTTACGTTTACGGTGACTAATGCGGTACTTTTTTTTTCAACGCGTCGAAATTCGATACGCCCGCGGAACTATCGCCACGCAACTAATTAGTTTTGTTATTTCGTTCGTATGGAGCGATATCATAGGCGACTAACGTTTATCTGACGTCAAACCGTCGCGACGTAAACCCGTAAATCGTAAAATTATCTACGCGATCGATTCGCGTCCACTAGTCCGGGCGGTACGGGCCGGATAACGATTACATATTCGCGTTTTAATTAATTTCGGCGTACCGCCCTTTTTGTATGGGCGACTTGACCAGCTATTAACCTACCGAAGTTTATTGACCGAGGTGATCGGTTACCAACAACCGTACGTGAGGCCGCGTTTACCGGCGTTACTGGCGGCCGACCATCGATTCGTCGACCGCGTACGCATAAATATATCCCGACAATCGCGGGACCGCCGTTGCGCCGAGGAGCGTACGGGACCGTATTAATGGCGAGCGCCGTTTACTCGTTCCGCTCGGAGCGTTTTGCGTTCGCGTGCGTTCCGCTGGACGGCGAACACGCGCGGATATAAAATCGTCGTACACGCGGCCCGTCGTCCATCGGACATTCGTGGACCGTTTTCTCGTTCACGTCGCCGGCGATTTACATTTTTATTTTCCTCAAAAACGATATTTCGACGATAGTATCTCCCCGGTAAGTTCGGCGGGCGGTTAGGCGAACGAAACGACGCCGAAAGTTATTTCCGGCCTGGAATTACGATTTCGCCCGGAATACCGTTTTTCCGGGGGTGACGCGCTCGATCGGAATCGAACTTTAAAGTAATCGCACTGGTCGAGGCCGATCCGAGCTTGTTGTAGCGAACGAACGGTATATACATTCGCCGCGAACTTTGGCGCGACGTAATCCCCGAAGTCGTTAATAGTCCGTCAACTTTCAACGCAAAACGTCTAGAACGAATTCGCACCGACGCGTAACGCGTCACAAATCGACAGAAAACGGTTTTCGTTCGCTCATTTTCGGAAACGATCGGCCGGAATGTCGTTTTCGTTTCGTCGCGATCGTTTCCGTATTGACGACGAGGCCTGGCTCGTCCTAATTCTCGTTTTCGTCGTGACTACTGGCTACGGGCCGCTAAATTCGGGCGCCTCGTATCGCGCGTTCCGTTATACAAACCGCACGCGGACCGTCCCCCCCTCCCTACACCGGTTAGAAAATCAATCGCGGACGAACAACGTCGTCTTCCAGCCTACCGCAACAGGTTCCGCGTTCATTGTCGTCGTCGACCGTCCGACCGGTTATTAATTATTCCGCACGAAAAGAAATTCGTTTTCGGCGAGCGGCCCGCGATACGGTTTGTTGACCCGACCCGTGGGGAAAGGGGAGGTAGACAATTTTCGACGCCAGCTGAGTAGGCCACGCGAAAACTGGAGACGCGTCGACATTGTCCCGTAATTGTTCGCCTTGTTCGAGTACGACGGCCGTGCGTTTTTTGCTGTCGGATTCTCAAATACGTTCGTTAAACAACACACCCGACGTCGGCGTTCCGGATAAAGTCGATTACGGCGTTCGAACAAGACGATATACACGAACAAGTCCGAGTCCGATGTAACATTAGGCCGAACCGTAACGTCGCCTTCGAAACGCCCGGCGTTTAATATTCGAAATTTCGCCGGTATTTACCGCGGACTCGGCGAACACGAAACCTATTCTAAATCGGCGAAATCGCGGTGATATAAAGTGGCGTTTCCGCCGCCGAAAATTGCTCCCCACCTCGTTTCGGAACCAAAAAGGTTCGTATTTGTATCGATCGAACGATCGTTTTCATTCAATCGCCGTGTATACGTTATTTAGTACGGTCGTTACGTAATACGCGTTAGGCGTATACCCCGTAAAAGCGCAATTCAACACGGCCGACGCGATTGCCGGGTTCGCTTGCGATAGATAAATCGCGTTGGTCGTTAATTGGAATAACAATCGAAACGTCCTTTGGAGGTCCGGCCTCGTGGTCGTGTTTTATCTTCGCGTTACGAAATCGCCCCCGACCTTTTTTTTCGGTCCCGAATATTTTTTTCTACTACGAAAGCCCGAACACGTACGCGCCCCGATTTATTATATCGGTTCGTGCCGACGGAAATCGTAATAACGCCCCTGCCTGTCGTACATCTCGGGGGATGTTAACGTCCACTGGTCCGTGTTCGACGGATCTGAAAAAGCCGCCCCGTGCCGACGATACGTCCCCGGACGTCCGTTAGATGTGGCGTCCCCGTTCGGACCGAAAATCATGTCCGCTTTGGGCGAAACGACGATCGGCCACGGAACGATTCGCCAATAATTTCGGCCCATACAAGTCGGTTCGTTAGTCGTTTACACCACGCTCTTTGAAAATTATATAATAAAAACGATATAAGTGCCTAGCGATTTTAAATTGTGTGTATATATATATATATTTGCCTTACACGTGCGTCAGTAAACACGGTCGTTCTATAAATTCGTAATACACGACGCGTCGAACGATTCGTCCGTTGATTTAATTTACTTATTTAATCTGTACATATCTATAAATATAATATATTTAATAAGTATTCTTAAAATGCGCTTATCTGTCTCGTTAATTTGTTTTTATTGTAAAATTATTACAAAATAAATAACAACGCGCTTGGTATTTTTTCGGAGCGGAATGAATCGTAACTTCATCATATTTTAATACGCGTACGCCGAGATAAAATTCGACGTAACGTTTCGTTATTTAACTTACCATTTGTTAAAATATTATTATTATTATTATTACTATCATCGACACACTTCGTGATGGTATTTTCTTTATCGTTGCGCGTACGTTGAATTCGTATATACACGTACGCACATTTATATATATATATATATATTTAGACGCGTCATTTTTTTTCCAACGGGCGTTTCGGCAAAAGTTTTTAATTCACGCGGTAACCGAATGCCTGATAATCGAGTCCGTTTTTGAACACCCCGTCCGCGGCTTACGATTCTTGTTCGTCCGAAAATCGCGGTCGAACCGCCTTAACGACGTTTCAAGTCGTCCGACCAAACCGTACGGCGAACGGGTATTTTCAACAATTCTACGCGCGTCGCCCGTTTCGTTAAACCGACGGTCGCGGCCGTTCGCCGTGTTCTCGTCCGGTTAAAGGATACATAACGTTTGCGACGAATCGAATTGTTTAGTGCGCGCGTAAATTATCCACACTCTGTTCAGACGCCCAAACAGTCGTGGTGATTCGTAAAAAATGATCGTCGTTTCCGAAGGTCGAATGGACATCGTACGACTCGTTAACGACTAACGCTAATTGTCGCCATAGACGTGTTACATAATATTTATCCGTTCGTTTGCGACGTTCGAATATTTCGTATGATCGGAAGAGGTCTAATGAGAATTCGTTTTCCATCGCGAATCTCGATCATATTATAACGCGTAAATTTCCTACTTGAAACGTACTTTTCGGTTTCACATTATGACGGTACGTGCTAGCCGTTTGAAGAGGGAAATAAACAATTCGAACAATGGCAAGGAAAACGACACAGATATGTATACGACGGTAGAACTATTTGCGTTTATCGTAATTATAATTCGATCGTAATACTCAATAACATTAATCGTTTAATCGCTCGCGCTAAATGTTTCAGTCAACAACGAGCGTTTCTCCGACATAACTGTCCAACAAATCGAATCAACGGACAACTATATCGGCTTCCAGTGCCCATAATAACACGACGTTTGTGTTTTTCGATAATTACGGTAATTTGTTTTCGGAACGCCGGGAATTTCGGATATATGGCGTACGACGGTTAGAAGCGATTTTTTTATAGGTTTTTTATGATTTTTTAATTTAACTCGTTTAGAAGCCCCGTAAAATAATATTACAATTACGCCTTCACCCAAGACGAATATATCGTTAATACTAGTAGAAAAGTAGGCGCGATCTATTCCCTAAAATATATAAATACATTTATGCCGCCAAAGTTCACGTTTTTCTAAATACGAACTACGTTTAAAACGATCGCGCGTAGCGTTGCTCGATGATTCTTTTTTTACAAATACTTGGTCGGGACCGTGGCGGATTGCTTTTTCGTGACGCGAGTTTCTCCGATTTCACGCCCGCGTTATTAAACGGCGAACGACATAGGCGTTCGTTACGTGACGCCAACTTTTATTTTGGCATTTCAAATAGGCGCTTTTCTTACGGACGTTCATTCTTGAGTAAAACTAAACATATCTTCAGTCTAAACGCATTTCAGAACGTTTGACGAGTAATGACGACTATTTACGTTTCCAACAACCGAAATACTTCTTTTCGGACGTCTCTTTCTCCTCCGTCGTTCATTTCCACGTGGGAGAACTTTTTCTGGCGTATCGACGGTTCGAGTTCGTTCGTTCGTCAAAGACAAAAATATCTTTTTTACCTTCCGTCTCGTCGTTAAATAATATTAAATGGCGCGTTAGCCATTTTTTTTTTTTTGTTCCGCTCCGATTTTTCGCGTCGCTCGTACAAACATTCGCCGTAACGCAATGTAACGATACACTCGCGTTTATTTTTCAATAATATTTAACCGTCGTCGAGTGGTTATGATATAATTGTCGAAAACTCAAAACAAACGAAAAAAAAACCCTAGGAAAACATTACGATAATAAGAATCGTCATTATGCGTCGTCACGATTCGAAAATTCTGTCGACTTAGCATTCGGATATGAATACCGCAAACTTGACATTACTTTACATAACACGTATTACAATTTGCCGATACTGTTATTGCCGCGTCTACTCGTCGTTTTTTTTCTTTCTTTACGTTCGGCGCATTTTCGCGTCACTGTCGTCGATTTTCGAATTCTTTCGACCGCGACGTTGAGTATTATCATTATTAGCGTTTTTGTGCGGTCGACTACTTAAGTACGTTTTTCAACTAAACATCGAGAGTCCACTCACAACAGGTGCCCGAAAATCGACTACTCGATCGTTGTACGATCCAGTCGGTGGTCGACGCGAATTCCGAAGTTCCGGTTTTCGGCCTAGTTGTGGCCCGGGTCGTATCGAAATTTCTTCGCGCGCCAGTGGATACTCCCGCGAGTCTCCGTCTCTTTGTCCCGGTAAATCCTATTCGACCGATCACGAATTTTCATACGACAAAACGGCGGCGTCGGTACGAAAAAAAAAAA
>JAIPRN010002558.1:0-29203 GCA_025469175.1 Geopemphigus sp. TES_GeoC_2020 | reverse complement strand
GTCCGCCGTTTTTTTTTTTTTGGTCATCAGTGGACGACGGGTGCCGCCGACGAACTCGCGCCGATGGATCGTTGCCGGTGTTTTACGTAGCGCATATTTTTTAGCTCGAAACGATCCAAGAACGTTCCGTAGCGGGAAACGCCGAACGTTTACCCGTTCTCTTCGGTTTTCCGCGCGCGTTTACACGACCGCGGCGAACGGACGAACGCGGTACGTGGCGCGTACAAAAGACGCGGCAATAGGACCGCTCGGGTTGACGACGGATTCCGGTGCGGGTTCGCGGCGAATCGCCGGAATTGGTTTCGGAATCGTCGGCCCGGTGGCGCTCGACCGTAACGTACGGCGCGGTCGGCCGAACACCGAATATTCGTTTCGATTCCGGACAGGGTTTGGACGTACGACGGCGTCCGCGGCGGATCCTGTTTACGGAGCCGACTATGCGTACATATATATATATAGCGTCGGGACGGTTCGGCCTCACTTTTCGTTTCAAACGTTTCCGGTTATCGATTCTAATCGATTGTCGTACGGTGCCGACGGCACGGGCACCGTTCGATCAGCGGCCGTATCACGCGGCGCGGTCAAGCGTTACATTTTTCGACCCAGCCCGCGGGTACGGCCGTTTCTCGCCACGGCTGAATATCGCGGACGTTTGTCCAACGCTCGTATTTTCGTCGTCGGTCCGTTTCCTACCCGCGGCGGGTACCGTGGCCGTCCCGATGCGTACGGATACTCGAGTATTCGCGAGAAACGTCCCCTCCACGCTTTTAACTTTACGTGGATAACACGGAATCGCCACCCCGACGTAATTTACTCGCATTTTTCCGACGTTTACGCGCGTCCGCTTTTCTTTCGTCCGTATCTCTAACGTAACCGACATCGCGTTCGTTTCTTAAGATTTAACGGCGAATCAATTTTCAGGAGCCGGGCGAACGGAGAGGTTCGAACAAAAAATTATCGGTTTTATATCCGAAAATCATCCGCCATACGTACCGCCCTGTGTGCGTGTTGCCGGTTGGTCGTCGGAGGTTCGCCGAACGTTTCGAATAAATCGTTTCCGTTACGCGTTTGGTCGCCGACCGTGTTGAACGTCTTCCCCGGGCCGGCGGCGTCGCCGCGCGCAACAAAATGTTCGGCCGTGTCGAACGCGCCAGAAGTCTGATCCACGGTGGCGCCCGGCCAATAAACTATCATCGGCGTATTCACGGCCGAACGGGGTTTCGCCGGGATCGGCGCATAAAATACGGGCGGACCGCGGCGAGAACGTTTTCTAACCGCTTGTCGGACGCCGGCGTTAGAGGGAAGAACCGAAAGGAAACATCGCCATTAGCCCGCCGGCCGCCGCTATTAACCGCGAATTATCGTCGCGTTTCTCGTTTTCTGGACGATTATTATTATTATATTACGCGGCTCGGTACCACTTTCCCGTACACTTTATATAATTCGTTCGACCGAACGTTTCGTAAATTTATTATTGCCGTTTTGTTTTTTCTTTTCGTTCCTCCGCTACTAATTCGCCGTGTTCCCTTAATAATACTTCGTTCGAATCGTTTTTCCTCTTTTTCTTTTCGTACTATTATTATCGTCGCCGCCGCCGCCGCCGCCGCCGTTATTACGCGCGTTTCCCGCGCGTATTTTCGCGCCGAATCGACCGAACGCTATATTGCGGCCTGTACCGAAAAACCAACGCCGTAATTTACCGTTTCCGTCGGGAGCGGTCCGTCCGTTCGAGCCGCCGCCGTATTCGGCCGTAAAAAAATGGTGGCGTTTAATTGCGATCGAAATTAAAAACGGGCCCACCTCGGGCCAAATAATCGCCCGTCTCGCCGCCCGGTGGTCGTTGTCAGCGGACGCGTCGCTTTCACTCGGTTTCGTTCCTTTTTATTTTTTTACTATTCCGCGCGCCGTTTCGCCACTATTTTAATTGCGTCGCGCCGCCGCCGTCGTCCTCCCCTCGACCGGTTCGGCGATCGGCGGTTAATGACGCGTATCCGATTTCGTTACCGCCGTGTAAATCGAACGGGAATTGTAAAAACGCGAACTAGTCGCGTAAATTGGCGGCCGTACAGTACGACGGTCACGTCGAACGATATATACCGACGGTATTTTCGAAAAACGATAGAAGGGACATTTACGTCGAACGGTCGAGTATTGGACGCCGTCGGATTTTTACCGACAATTTGTTTTCGGACGGTTTGAAACGGTTCTAATCGGTGCGAACCGTATTCGATGCAGAACGCTTAAAAAACCACTCGACCGAACAGCGGACGACTCTTAGTACCGGCGAAGCGACGTATAACCTACGGGGGGTAAACGTAGATTTTCGTTTTTCCAAAAACGTTTTCGGGGTACTTAGTTACCGTTAGCGCGCCGATACGGACGGTATTAGCGTTTTTTTTGTTTTCGTCACGTCTATTCGAGTCCGCGCCGGGTGACGAGTATAAGCCACGGCCGTCCGCCAAACGGTAGCCTAATTTCGTTTCCCCTTAGCTCTTTTAACGTCCCTAAAGTCTTTTCGGACGTAATTTCGTCAATCCGAAACGTTACGTTCGACGCGCGGTTCGGCGTCGGTAACGATTTTCGACTCGAGGCGTGTGCGTCACGTTTTTCCGGACATTTTTTTAGCCGCTACGAATTAACGGACGGTCGTTAGAAACAACATACGAATTTGCCGAAATTTTCGCGTCACTTTAAGCGCTTTAATTGTCTTTTTAACGAGTTTACGTAATTTCCACGTCCAAACTTAGCACGCGCGCACACACACCTACACCCACGCACGTCCGTATATTATATTTGCCGACCACACCGCGCTTAACCGACCTTAAACTTAACCGATTTGCGACGAAAAATAGAACGGCGTCAATACCCTTTGGGATTTGTTCTTTCTTCGCGTTTGGCACAGTCGTCGTTCGGCGCAGTTCGTTTAACTCGTCACGTGTTCTTAGGATGTTCGCCACGCCGGAATGCCGAGCACCGTGATTGATCGTTGGCCGCGGTTAGTTTTATTTACGACTCGCCGGTAAAATACGGCGACGTAAATTTGAAACGATTTCAAAAACGCGTATTACATAATCGGACCGCCGCCGCCGCCGTTGTTATATCGCGACGCAATATTTTCGCGGCCGCCCGGCAACAATGCGCTTTATTGAATCCGTCGCGTTATATCGACGGGCGTACAAAGTAATAAATTTCGTTCCCGACGATCGTCCGCCGAGATTCCCATCGGCCGGTCTTTCGTCCGCCGGCAAATCGTTCGACGTTCCCGAAAATTACGTTCGCCAAATAATGACGGCGGCCCGCTGGCGCCTTTGCACGCTGTATACGTTGGATAACGGTTCGATAATCGCCGACGAGGTGTACGTTTCGGGTATCCTGTCATTGGACATTTGCACACGTTAGGAACGGACGTTTCGCCGGAATAATAATTAATTTCTTCGATCGGCGGCGGTGTCCGCGACATAGCGCGAAAAAGCCGGCGAGTGGAAAACACGAAAACCACCCCGTATATCGCCGCCGCCGCGGCCGTATTCATTTTCGGACGTCGTTGTACCATCAATCAGCGGAGAACGTCGCGGAACAGCGTACGAAAAGCCCGAAACGCGGCCGATAACGAACGCTACGGATTCCCCGACCGGCGATCCACCGTCGATAATCGCGGAGAGGGACGAACGAAATTGGGGACGACCAGAGGGAATATATAAAAATATACTGTACGGGACGATCACCGCGAAGGGTTCTAATAATAATAATAATAACAACGATAATACGAAGGGCCGCTGGGAACGGGACGAATTACCGAGAGAAGGATGGCCGGCGCTGTTGGGGTGAAATACATCAAAGCCGAGGACTTGGGTCGGAGGGTCAAGAATCGTGGACAACCGAGCGGCGCTTTTATAAACAGGGATATACGCGCGTACGGTTATGTGTAGCGTACAAAACGCGTGCCGGGAGTAATGGACGAATTGTACGAGAATTAATCGTCGGAGTCCGACGTGCGTAATATATATATTTATAATTCCACGGTGTTAATGTCGCGCGCGACTTTGTACGTATATATATATAGTCTCGTCGTTACGTATACAATCGAAAATTTCGACCATTGGGGCGGGAAGACCCGTTGGATTCATTGGCAAAACGCGAAAAAGAAACGATTCCGCGGTCTGTTCGTTTTGTAAAACGCGCTTCGTCTCGATCCATCACGATGCCCCCCCCCCCGTTTGGTGAAAACGTTCCGTAACGACGCCGATATTCGAACGCGCGTAGTCGATCGACGAAAACGTATTATTACGTTCACGGGATGCGGCCGGCAAATTACGAACCGTTCTCGTACGAAAACCGCCGAACCGACACGGCTAATGGGATACGAAAAGTTTTACTTTTTTCGGAAAATACGTTTACAATACGCGTGCACACGCGCCCGTGTTCGCGCGCGACGGTAAAAGAAAAAAAAACTTTTATCCGTTTCGTCGCGTTTAAGAGGCGCCCCGACTTCGGATTCCCGAACGTTCCGCTTGTAAGTTTAATGAAGCGCGAAACGCTCCGCCGTCCGCCGGTACGCGGGCGAACTCGGCCTGGGGGGGGGGCCCGATCGGGGCCCACGACGATTACCGTTTACGGCGAGCAGATTTCGCGGCGGTGTTCGGGCTTTTTTCTATCGCCTTTGCCTCCGCGGAACGAACGCCGAAATTCCACGGTCGTGAGTTCGAAAGTACGAAATAGTTTCGCGGGGGAGGAAAAAACTATACAACCTACGCGTAATGGACGCGTTTGAAAAGAACGTTTATATACGCCGGGCCCACTATATATATATATATATATATATATACGCGGTAAAGCTATTTATAAATTCCGTTTAAAGTAAACGGTAAAATATTTAGCGGTTTTTCGTTTTTATACTTTCGTTACCTACCCCCGCGCCTGCAACTAAATCGCTCCTAAAATTTTTATACCGAGACGCGTAACTTAACCACGGACTACTACCCCGACCGATGACGACCCGTTCCGCGATACAACCGAATAATAAATTCCCGAACGTTCGGCGAACGTAATTCGTTCTCTATATTTTAACCGATCGCCGGTCACGCGTTTAACCACCGAACGGCGTGATTTTTCAACCGTTTTATTCACGGGAAACTGGACGAAAATCCACCCACTCCCCCGCCGTAAACCGAATCGAATTTCCGGAAATTCGTTCCCGAAACTCTTTCGCCACTACGTCGTCGTCGTTGGACGTCCGTTCCCTTGGTTTCGGCGTAACCGACGCCGGGGTTTTACGTTTTCGGACGTCCGTTACCTGTTTCGAAAACAAACGTCGTTACGGACGGACGTTCCCTCCGCATTTTACGATAATGCCGACAAAAGAACGACGGTCTCGAAACGTTTCGTCGAAAACGTTATCCGTTCGAATATTACTGGCCGGCGCTTTGCGTGTACCGTGAAAAACGGAACGAATCGACGACGACTCGGCGGGGCCGCGAGACGTTTAAAAAAAAAAAACAGCGCGCGAACACGGACGACATTCGCGCCGTCGTCCATTTTTGATATTCGCAGAGCAGTCGCGAGATTACGGACGGTACAATGTTCGCCCGTAAAACGGTTAATCGAACATAGATAACCGTCGTCCGACTATATCGTTATCGTTCGTATCGCGTTTTTAAAATTCCGACTACTCGGGAAACGTCTTAAACGTTCGACGGTTAATATACGCATTATGGCGTGTGGCTTGTCGGGGATTGTGGCGTCCGTCCACGATTAAAATACGAGTCGGTTAGGGGATTGGCTTTGACGGCTGCTGATAATGACCGGGACAACAACGGCGGACGTCGGCGGCTAGTCGCCATATATTCCGTCGCCGACGAAAACTGTGAACGGTCGATCGGGCCGTTTGTACTTTCGGCGGTAAACACGGCCCCGCCAACGGTCGTTCGAGATATTCTTCGGCGCGTTACCCGTCGGGCTCGATATGATTATTCGAAACAATCGCTTTTACCAACCGTACACGAAACCCGGTACAACGTTTAAAAAAACCGTACGCACGCGACGGCCGGTTTCGCGACGTCGGCCAGACGCGAATTAACAGCTCGACCTACTCGTAGAGCACCGCGTGTACGTACGTTTATAAGTAACGGGCGCGCCAAAAGGGTGTCGTTTTCGTTTTATCGTTACCACCGCCGTCGATAAATAGTCGAGAATACGGGACACCCATTGCGGCACGGACATTAGCGTGCATCTGGACGGAAAGAGACGCACAAGGAGCGTAGGAAAATGACTTTCCGGCCACTTGTTCATCGTGTCCACGTGATCGCCGAGCGATACACCGAAACGGACACGGTGGTTCTCAAGTACCGTCGGCCGAACGGCGTACCGAGATTTTCGCCATCGTTACGAATTCGAAAATAACGACGCCCAAAAAAAACGACCGTCCCGCTTTCGACGACGACGACGTGTACAATGTAACGGCAACATCGTTCGCGTACAAATCGCCAACTTAAATCGTACAGAGCGATTTCGTTGTTAACGTCGTCGCGGACGCGTAATAATAATACGGCGAACCGGATCGTGTCGCGAATGTTTACGCCGAACACGCTCGTAAAAAAATACGTTTACCGCCGGGTCTTTCGACGAATTTCGCGATCGAATATCGTCGCGCGTTGCCCGTGCGCGTGACGCGTTCTAATAAAAAAATCGTCGTTTTACGCGGCCACCCGGAAAATGATCCTCGAAACGGTTCGAATATAATTAACGGATCGACCACGGGCGCCTATAATAACCGTCGCGTTTCCGGTCCAAAAAGCGTTTCGATTACGATTCGCGGGCCGGACGTTCTCGGTATTTCCCTTTCCCCAACGAAAACGAAAAAAATTACCGTACGTCAACTACGAAACGAAAGAGGTGCACGGCGGAACGAGTTGCTTTTAATTCTCCGACCGTTTACGCGTGACGACGAATCGGCCAATATCCGGCGCGACGTACACGCGCGTGTACATATACACGACGAGTGTGTGTGTTCAAAAAGTGACGAGATTTTTTTTGTAATTTCGGAAAGTCCGATCGTCGACGTTGGTTTTTTTCCTTATTTCTCCCCCCCCCCTTGAAGTACGATAAAATGTTCGTTTACTTGTCGAGTGGCAGCCGCTTTAAGGTTACAGTAGACGTGTTCTTACAAGTTCGGTGATTTTCGTTTGTCGAAAATAAAACAAAAAACCGAAACGGATTCGTAATTAAATTTCGCGCGAAAAATGAAACACAAAGCGCGCGAAACGTTAACAAAAGCCTACGGCTAGTCCGTAAAACGAGGGTTTACGAGCGGTATAAACGTTGCCGCGATATAGTAGCCGTAAAGATGTCGGCGATGACGAACGCCCCGGCGCGTCAACAATCGTATCGGCGATACCCGTGCGCGTATAATTAAAAGTCGTTTTTAATTACCGAAACATCGATCCGCGAGTTCGGGGAGGTACTTCGGGTTTTTTTATAGTATCGTAATTCGAAGTGAACGTCGAAACGCCAATTGTGTTTTTATATCGAAGCGATCGATAGCGAAATACGAAACGGGGAACGGTTCTCGGGAAATTAAACGTTTCCCCTTCACCCCGGGTAGTTCGTTTCGAACGGAAACGTTCCGTATTCGTTATTTCGCTACGCGAACGAACGAATATTACCGACGGCGCGCCAGCGTTTCGAACGGAAAGGCCGCTTACTTTTTCCAGAACGGTCAGGTTAAGGGTTCGAAAACGGCCCCGCCAACGTACGCGTTCTTGGGAACATTAAACGCCGGTTCTTTTTTTCAAATCGGAACTTGCCGTCCGTCCGGCCGGCGTCATTTATTCTAAAACGCTATCGTATCGACTCCGTGCCGATTGAACGTTCGCCGTCGAAGACCGTTATTAAATTGGATACGAAATCGGGTAATCGAGAACGTCGCGAAGTTTACGCGGCCTAATGAACGTATCCCGACCGCGACGGATAGTTTTCCGGTTCGGGACGGTCATAAACGGTAAAAAACACGCGCCCGTGGCGGCGCCCTCGACCCGAAACGAAAAACGACCGGCACCGTTCTTCCGTCGTCACTCGTCGACACGGCCGACGGATAAGAGAGACACGTCCGGTGTCCACACCCGTCAATACCGGCGGTATGTTCGATATGCGGGAGCCTAATCTGGCGTGGGCGGAACGCGTACGGCGCATTTTCGTCCCGAACACGAATAATGGACCGGCGCATTTATATAAATCGGAACACGTTTTGCGACATACCACCGGCCGTACTAAACGGTAAACATTTCGCACGCACCGGCGCGTACCAACCGGCGGCGACCGTGATGAATTCGCGGCGAACTGGAACGTTTCCTATTTTTACGGTCGTCGTTGTTAATCGTTTCGGGTCTTTCGCGTTCGCGAAGCGCGGTAACCGTTCCGAAATAATATTTATTTTCGACAGTTTTCGCGATTTGTGTAAATACGTAGGCTTTAGTCGTGGAAACACACACACGCGCGCAAACGTATACACACTCGACGCGATTATTTTTTATACACTCGCGTTTTTGTTTATCTAAAAGCTTTTTAGATTGGGAATGTGAGAATAGGACGTCAGCGTGCGATGAAACGAAATAGGGACGCGACCCCAAAAACCACGAGCCGTTTATTTCGGCGGTATTATTTCGTAACGTTTTCTTTTTCGCGACATTTTGCGCGCGCGTGTTTTTTTTTTTTTTTTATTACGACCCATAGACATTCGAAACACACACACACACAGCGCGACGAACGCAAAAAGCGACACGCGGTGTGTACGTTGGCGATTAAATCGCGCGCGTTTAATCCGCGGCGGCAACGTGCCGACCGCGATCGTCGTCGTCGTCGTCCTTCTCGCCGCGTTTATGGCGAATATTTCCGCGCGCCCCCTCCGGTGTCCGTGCGCGATAATACAAATATAATAGCGACGACGAGGAACAAAACGCGAGCGATTAACGGTTTCGGGGACGGGACGGGGGTTCGTTTTTATTATGCGAATCCCTCGCGGACGGTACGCGAAATACGTATAATGTCTTTTTAAAGTTTTCGCCGCGTCGCGTTCCTCCGACCGAGCGCGCGTGTGTCGATTCTCGCGGTGGTGGTCCGTCGCGGATCGATAGCAATAACGGGTTTTTCTTCGGTTTCGCGAACGCGCGGCGTACGAGAAACGGCTTTTCCGGTCGCGTTTCTCCAAAGGCCCCTTTTCATTCTCGCATTAGCCGTCGTCCATAGGGTGGGAAAATGTAGTAGTAGTAGTAGTAGCGGCGGATGGCGTTGACGGGATTGAATTGACGCCGCGAGCGAGTGGTACGCTGGCACGTTTTTAAAAGCTTTACCGCCGGAAAAGAAAAAAAAAGGGAAATTTTCCGATCGTTATTAAACGTGTATCTGTGTGTGTGTGTGTGTGTGTGTGCACTCGCGTAAAACACCGAGTCGAAATCACTCTCCGAAAAATTCGGTTTCGAGGTAAAAAAAGAAGAAAAAAACACGTACGGCCGGCATTTCGAAAATCCGTATACGATGATTTCGGGCCGTGGCCCACCAAACGTACTCGGTTAATAAACGATATTTGGCCAAAAACGAGCGAGCGGCGCTTTTTCAATCCATTCACCACCGATACGACCTACGTAGGCGCGCGCGTCCTTCTGGACAGTTTGACGTTCGCGATTGTTCCGGTAGGGTTTACTCGCGGCGCGTCCGTTTTACAGTTTGCGCGCGCCGCAAAAGTCGAGAGCCGCTAAAAGTTCCTTATCGTCCCGTCTACGTGCGAGACCCCGCGCCCGACCCGTTAAACGATTATAACCGGCGGGCCGTTTATGGCCGACAGCAGCGGACGAACGTAACGTACAACAACCGACCGGCGGCGGCGCGTGTCCAAAGTTTCTCGACGAAAAGTATCCGCGTCGGAATATCGAAGGGGTCGGGACGCGCGTCGGTGTTTCGCCGCTTTTCGGACACGCGGCAACGTGATAAAAGTTTCGACCGTCCCCACCGGTGGCCGGAATATCACGCCGAACACAGCAACCGCTGTGTTTTTTCTAGAACACGCGGGGGACGTTTTCGTCCGTTTTACATAAATACGGCCGGCTCCGCGTTCATTGCCGTCGTCTTTACACGTACGTAAAGTGAATACATATTTCGCGTTCGTACGTTTCCACCGGATCGAGGCGGACGATTTGTTTTTACGATATTCGCACGCGCGTGGTCCGTACGCGTGATTCGCGCCCCGTGACGGCGCCGAAAAAGTGAAATACGACTTACGTTATATTACGTATCGCGAAAAAACAATATATGGCCTCGTCGTTTCCACCGGAACAATGACGACAATTCCGCCGTCGTGTTCGAACGTTTCTATAATTTATACCGCGAAACGCCCGGCGCCGGATTCGAAAATTGACTTTTGCGTTCGGCATGACGCGCGACCGCCATTATCGTTATCGTCGTTACGGATAGTCGCGAACGAATTGGCGACAAAAAACGAAAATCGCTCGGCGCTACTTTGTTCCCGTCGTTATTATCATCACTACTACGGGCGCGATACACGTAACGATAATCGCCGGTCGACGCGTACCGTATGAAATCGACGTTCGCCGACAATCTTCGTTTTTTTACCGGACGAAAATCGACGGCCGTTTTTCGAAAATAATTGCGCGCAACACAACGCCCGCGACGTTGGACATATTTAAATCCGAAATCTTTTCCGTCCGTCGTCCCGGACGAACAACACGTACGCGTCGATCAGTCGGCCGGCTTTCGTTCGTTACGCCGAGCCGTTAAAAAAAAACAAACGTACGCTGTGTCGGCCGGCCGACGCGGTTCGCTAAAATACGGCCCGGATGGGTATGTTCGTATGTGCCGTCGTCGTAACGGCACCGGCTTTGGGCTACCGGACGACGGCCGCGTGGACGCGGTAAAGCGTAAATATTTCGTGTATACCGAAATGGGCTGTTCGCGGACTGACAAAACCCGACGCGCTCATACCGTCGCGGCCGTTTTCACGGCGGTTATAAAAAAATTATCGAAATTACGTACGCACTGTACGTAATATACGCTTCGATCGATGTCGTAAACGTGTTTGCTTTCGGCCGCTGTTCCTCGGACGGCGATCGTACAATCCGCGCGGACCATTTACTAACCGTTCGTAAACGAACGAAATCCACCTACAGGTGTACGGAATTGTGAAAAAAAAAACGAACGACAAATTTGGCGAAAAAAATCAATCGTTCGGCGCTAAATAAACGGTAAAGAAACGTCCGGTACGGTGGTAGGCACGTGACGAACGTGTATAGCGTTGTTTTTGAAACGCTCCGGCCGGTACACACGTCCGACCGCGTAAATATGCGTTTTCGTCGCCGGGCACGTTATTCCGGATTATTGGCCGCCAGTGGCACGTGTGGGGCGGTACGGTGGTCGGGCGTAAAGCCGGTTAAGCGCGGACGGTTGAGCGCGTGCGAACGGCCGCGTTTTCCGTGAACTACGCCGACGGTAGTCGCGTAATAACGAAAATTAAAAAAAAAAAAACAAAACCGATTCGCGCCCTCTCGTCGGATTAGTCCGAAAAATATCACCCCGCCCGCCAACTCGTCCGCCTCCGCCGAATTTACACGCCGACACCCCACCCCCTCCCCGTATTTTTCACGCGGCCCGGCGCAAACTGCGCGGCAGTTGGTTCGGACAGGTTAAGTACGCGTAATAATCGAGCTTTACACCGAAACCCCGAATACCTTTTACGCGAATTATTTATTATTACGGTTCGCCGTTCGTTCTTTACACCGTAACGGCGATAATAATAATTATAATAACGGTAATAACGGTAATAATTATCGTCGCTGGGGGGGGGACGCGGAAACGAAACCCACACGACCGGTCGGAATACCGTGGTCGTTTTCGCCAACGAAAATACAACCTAACCTCGGGTCCGTACGAAAGTTAATTACCGGCGCCGCGGACGGTTTGTCGACGACGTAGTTGGTTCACGCGCGTAAACCCTAACCGATTGTAACGGACGGCGGGACGCCGCGACGATTTCGCGTAACCGAACCGTTTCTTCCCAGATAACCGGCACGACGCGTCATTTGACCGCGGTTGGGTGGACGGTAACGTTATCGACCGTCACTGCGGTCGGTACCGAGTGTATTGTACGAAAAGCGATCGACGGCGTTACCAATGGCAAAACGGTGCGACGAAGCGGCCCACCCTCGCGCGTACGTCTCCCCGTGTGAGCAACGCCGTCGTTCGTGATCGGCACGTCTCCCGAAAAACCGTTCGGTTTCGTCGGTAAACGTAAGAAATCGACGGCCGCGCACTCGGCCGGGTCGTGCGTACTCGCCGAACAGGTTTCGCGTATCGAAAACTGCGTACGTATAAAACGGTCGTTCACTTTTGCGCCGCCGACGGAACGGCTCGATTTTTTCTCGCGCTATTTTATTGTCGAACGCAGTTATCCGCGTACCGGGCGGTCGGGTCAGGAGTTTTTTTTTTATAAACTTCGGACGAACGGCAATCGAGTTACCGCTCGGAACCGCCGGCGCGGTAACCTAACCGCCCCGACGATTCGTCGTTACCCGCCGATTGCTCCCTGGCGTCGAACCGGATTCCCGGAGTGTTCGGTTCGGCAAGAGGCGAACTCGGCTCCCGTAAAGTAAACGAGCTCGAAAAACTATATACGCCCCCTCCTGTACACTCTCGCCAACCGGTAAACGTATTTAAACGTACCCGTTTTTCGGCGATAATTTCCGCGTCATTGGCCGCCCGGCGTGTACGGCCAACGAAAAATACCAATCGGTCTACGAATACCTTTGGTTCGTTTCCTGTCCGGTACGAGGCCGATTTCAACCGTCGGACGACCGCCATTTGTCGCGTGAAAATCCCGTCCCGGTTTTTCGCGGCGTTATTTACCGGTCGAACGAACGGCGCGTGACCGTAAAAACGGCGACGCGCCGAGAATACGGGTTGGAGGGTGGGGGGGTGGGAAACGAAAGAGGATTTAGACGTGTCGCGGCCCGGTACATATATTGTACCGGTTACGTTCGGACGCGGTGGGCGAACCGAGCGCGCGCGCATATTAAATCCGGACCGTCGGTTAGGTTACACGCGTGTTAACGGAACGTGATCGCCGACGTACCGGTATCTCGGTTAAACGGTAACGTCCCGTCAGATCCCGTTCCGCGTGGGCGTCGTTGGACGGCGGTTGTCCGAGTGTGAACGACCTTACGATTATTATTCGCGTCCGATCGGATACCGCCGCCGTGAGCGCGCGTACCACGCGAAAGCGCGCGCGAAACTCGTGTCGCCGCGGCGTACGGCGGTTGGTCGTTCCGTCGGGAAAACGCGTTGGGCCGGCGTACGCAAATTATATTTACCGAGTAACGTTCCGGGTTTCGTTCGTTTTCGTTGACGTTTAATCTAAACGTTTTAAACCGAAGTATACAAACGGCACGCTCCGGGAATACTTGAATTACGAACAACGTCGTCGTCGTCGTCGTCGTCGTCCCGTTGACGAATGGGACGGTCCGATCCGAGTTTGTAAGTCCGACAGTACCGACGGCCGTTCACGGCGGCGATAACTATTCTCGTTTTTATACAAATAATGTCGCGCTTACTTTTCGTATCCGACGGCCCAGGAAAACGTACCGTCGGTTTTCGTTTTCGATCGCCCGCCAACACACTCGACTGGCGCCTTATAACGACGCCGGTTCCTTTTTACGCGCGTCCGTGCACGGAAACGCGTACGACGGGCCACCGCGCGCGTTCGCTACGCACTAGGATTCGTCCGTATCACATTCCGCCGCCCGTAAACAACGTACCGTGTTGTAATTAACCGGCCGATTCGTCGGTGGTTGCGGGGGGGGGGAGCGAACCTGTTGCCCACAGACGTCCTACCGAACTAACCCAACCGACGTCACGTCGTTAAAAGTAACGCCGGGACCCGGTAACGTACGTATCAGTGAGGCCGGCCGCTCCCGAACGAGTCGGCGACTCGGCCAGTCCCGTCGTCCGTCCGACACGGATTAATTGTCCGCTATATATATTGTATATCGTCTCGGCTCGTAGTTTTCCACCTAACCGAACGTGTTCGCTCCTAACCGACGCCCGTAATACGTTCGTAGCGCGTACCGCGTCATTTTCGCGCGTGTCGTACGATTGTACCAACGTAAACGTTATATACGCGACGCGTACGATCGTTTCGTGAAAACTCGACGCGCTATTTGCGATCACTGTCGGTAAGTAAACACGTCGCGGAAACGGTTTTTCGTATGGAACGCGGACGTTTACGCAACGCGCGGAACACCGGCGCTCGTCTCGAGTTGGAAATCGTATGAGCGCGTATTTCCCGGGCTTTGAGGGGGACAAGCCCCGTTATCCCGACGCACCTTATCCGTTAGTGGATAAACGTTACTCAATGTACGTCGTGGCACATGGCCCATGGGTCGTCTTATGGACCACCAGCACCGAACCCGAAGGTTCGTACTATTTTCGGGCCGGGACGACAACCTCGTTTGGTACCCGGTCCCCCCTACCGGGTGAGTAGGGTTAACGTCTCTACTATACTGTCCCACAACCACCGCGTTTCAGCCGAGAGCAAGCCGCTCCTCAGCCATAGTGGGGCGGCATTGACCGCAGGAACGGCAAGAACGTCCCCGCGAGCAATGTGGCTCCCCCCCTGCCCGTGGTACCGACTAGGTTTTAAGAAGTTCACATCGGTCGGTCGACTCGGAGATGTTATTGACAATAATCTCCTCACGCTATTCTATTAGCCACCACGCCGGCTAGGGGTACGTGCAATTACTGTCGATAAGTAAACACGTCGCGGAAACGGTTTTTCGTGTGGAACGCGAACGTTTACGCAACACCGGCGCTCGTCTCGAGTTGGAAATCGTAGAAGCAGTCGGGCGCGTGCGTACGAATCGCCATCAGGTTCAGCGGCGTTCCGAAACCCTCCCCCCTCGGTATATATTTTCGTGGCGAATCGTCCGTGGGCGCCGTTCGACCCGTCTATACGCACGGTATATACGCGACCACACACGTTCCGCCTAACCTACGTGCGCCGGTGACACCGTCCGAATTCGACGTCCGAACATCGCGGCGAATTGTCAATCGAATGATCGTCGTCCGGCGGACGCGGTTGCACCGGCGGCGATTACGTTTATCCGAAAATAATTATTTACACTTTCGTCGGGCCGGTGGAGAAAACAATTTCGGATAATGGCCCGACAAGTAATCGCGAAACACGCCGGCGGTTAACCGTCGGCTCCCCCCTAATGAAAATAATCGCTTATTCAAATACTCGAAACGGCCGTTTTCCGCCGCCCGTTTCGTTCGCGTTAAAACCACCGACGAAACAAAGGCCGACGCACCAAGTAAACGGTTTTCGGGGACACACCCTTTGAATTATTAAAACGTAACCGTCGTGAAGTGTTCGCTTTTCTTCGGAAACCGGACCGGGGACGCGTCGTCCGACCATTGCCGATTTGCCGATTCAATCCTTGTACGATTCGTCGCGTCCGTCGCCCACGTGGCGGGTATAGAAGTTTCGGAATTATTTTTGTTCGACGTCGATAACGGTAATAAGGTGTTTTTTTTGTCGAGTACGCGATCGTATTTTCGTCGAGTTAAATCAAAAAAAAAAAAAATCAACGTCGAATTTCGCTCGGTTACGTTTCCTACCGCGTACGTTCACAATTCAACGTCCGCAAATCGCTCATATTAAATCTAACCTAACCGTTCGTACGTATAATTCCAATTTGGATCGAAATAGGTTACGGTATTATCGTTTAATCTCTGTTTTTTGGCCGACCGTCGGGTATCGAATCATTTCCATTCGGCAAACTATTAGCGTTTCGGTTAAGGGCGGTTTCAAACGTTCTCCAAACATCGACGGACCGCCTTCCGAGTGGCTTAGTAGGCCTATATAAAACGACGTTAAATATTATACGATAATAACGACGACGACGGGAACGGATTTTTCGGAACTTTCGAATATAAAAAAAAAAAAAACGAGAACGGCTTAAAAAAAAAAACGATCGGGCGTGTATATAAATATGTACGATTTCGAATTTATATCGTTACGCGACACGAAATGTAAAAACTCGTGTCACGTAATAATTGCGCGCACGCGTCGATAAGTATTTACGGAAGCGCGACGATAACTGGAAAATCTACGTACCGGCGTGAGTGGGATTTAACGAGGTTATTACGTAGATTCGTCCGGGACCTCGAGTATTGTTTAGGAATTACCGAAATCGCTCGTTTCGCCGGTTGTTGTCGGCTCGAAATAGCGGCGTAAGACGAAACCGGGAAAACGTCGGGCGAGTGCGGTTACGCAAATCGGCCGTAACAAAAACGGGTCGAGAATGAAGAGAACGGCCCTCGGTATCCCGGGAATACCGCGGTTTCTGCTACCTGACGGCGGAGTGGCCGCTCACATTCTGTCACAGTTGTCTGTCCCCCGTGAGGAGACACCTCCCCCCGGTGTTCTACCGACCCATACGGGACGGGCTAGATGTTCGTCGTTTAATGTCCGGCTCGTATTCGAAAACCACGGAAATCGCCGTGTTTCGTATTCGCGTTTCTCTATTACGTCCGTTCGCAACGATCGTCGTTCATTGGCTCCACCGTTCGCTTAATGTGGGACACGATTCGTTAGCGCGGCATTATTTTTTTACGTAGTCGTGTAATCGTTTTCGTATAAATAGAACGCGTTAACGCCGCGCTTATCGCGTGACTGCGACTCGGCTTTTGCGCGCTATGTACGATTATTATCGATGTTTTATTGAAATACGGTACGCCGAGAAGTTCGAGCGTCGGTCGTTTATTATCGTCTTTAAGCGCGTTCGTACATTACACCGTTTACGGTGTTCTTGCAATTATGACATCCGCGGATATCGTTACGATCGTAAGCATTTATGTGTTTCGATCAAATACGCACGGACGCGCGAAAGAAACGGCCGTTTTATTACGCCACGAACGACGCCGCGTGGGCTTGTATATTTTCATCCCAGCGCTGGCCGGGTGAGAAGAAATAGAACGTAAACGTACGACTCCCGGCTGTACTCAAGGACGCGACTCGCCAGCGGCCGTTGCCGTACGAAAATCGCGATTCGATCATTTTGGTTTTTACGGCGCGTTTTTCGGTAATGCATACGGTAATGCTTAAATACTTAAGCGTCGCGCAACGCGCGGGCATTGACAAATGTGGTTTCTCGGTCCGTTTTCGGCTCCGTCAAAACGAAACACGACGACACTATTATTCGTCGTACGGTCGCGCGTGTTCGTGCGACGTTACGCGACGGTCAACGGACGGACGCGTATCCGCGTCGTCGATTCGAAAAACCGAACTAAAGTAGAAATCGCGTCTAATGTGGGATGATAGAACGGGTTTTCTGCAGGATAACGAAACGATTTTTCAATTTCGTTCGTTTTTTCTATATAATCGTTTCCGGCGGTCTCGGAACTCGCCGGTGTGAAGTGGCTCGATAATTATTACCGGTAAATGTTCGCGCGGCGTTTGACGTGGGGCGAGTCGAATTTAATTTTGTTATATTTCCTCGACGGCGACGTACTCTAAAAAAAACGTCGAACCGCCGTTTGCGCGGCATTCCGGCACCCGCGTCCGCTATACGTCGTTCGTCTCCGCCGATATATCGGATTTCTGGAAACGTTTTAGTCTTTTCGCTCGCCGCGTGTTCTCGACGTTTATAATTCTTCCGGGAGAAAGAATACGTTCCCCGTTCTTGTATTTCATTCAGATGTTTATCTCTTGTTTCGGTTATCGTTCGATTCACGATTCGTCGCGGGCAACGTTTTCCGATATTTCATAAATATTGACGCGTCACGTTAACAACGAGCGCGACTAGAATGGCCGGGTATGAGTCAGCGCGAGACTACGGCGTCCGAAAACGAATCGCGCGTTATTGACGCCGCGCGACGAAAATGTTGGAACAATTCGAAGCGTCCGACGATGGCCGGAACACCGATACTCGGGCCGACATCACGAAATCGTACGTTCGGACGTATTAATATCGGGCGACTCGTCGTACGAACAACGAAACGGCGAAATATCGTCGTCCGTCAAATAATAACGATAATCGTCGGCGTTTCGCCAGGAGCGGAGTGTGTTTTACATAATTCGGATACGGGCGCGCGTTCGAAAAACGAAAACCGGCTCGGCCGGCCAGGCTGATGGGTTAAACGAACGCCGTCGACATTGTAAACAAACGCGCGCTATTGGCCGCCTATTCGGCCGACGTAAACGATTACGAGTTTCCCAATCACGGGCGCCGTCGTAAATTATTCGCGAATTTCGAATTCTTTTCGCGGTTGAAATCGATCGGTTCCGCCGTTGACGCGCTAATCCCGTTCGTTCGTGCCCGCCGTGTTCCGGACCGTATAAGATTCCGTTTCGGTTATTCCCGATACGCCGTTCAGACCGATCGTTTTGGCGCCACTGGGCGCGCACCCGTCCGTAACGCGGGCCAACAACAACGGGCCGAGCGCCACGACTACGTAAATAAATCGGTACCGCGGTAACGGCGATTACCGTTTCGGGTAACGTACGTGAGCGGGCCGCGTGCGTTTCCGCGGAGAGTAATCTAAAATAATATTGAGCGATTCGCGTGGCGGATAGCGTTGGTCCACGCGGCGAACGACGGGCCATTACGGTCGGCGGTCGGGTCTCGGCGAACGAGAGCGAACCGTATAAATCGTTCCCGATCGCGTCTGTACGTATATTCGGATTTTGGTATCCGCCGACGACGGTATCGTTACCGCGATAAGGTCCGCGCGGTTAAAGGCACACGGCCGCCCCGTGATTTCCATAATTCCGCGATAACGGCCCCGGCGAGAAATTCCGCGTCGGATTTCGAACGCGACGTAACGTTTATTTTTTACGACGCGCGCACGCCCGTTGTTATTTACGTACGCGGTCCGGTAACGACGACGATTACGATTAGTCGCGCGCTTTTACCGTAGGTCAACGTACCCTGGGCGGCTCGCGGGCGCGCGTTTCGGTAGCCGGCCAACGGACGGCGGTGAATGGGAAAGCGCGTACGCAAAGGCGATCCGGCGAAAAGCCGCTGGACCGTTTACGGCAGTGTGGGAACAGGTTCGAACGTAACCGACGGGACGTTTCGTTTGTAATTCGTCGTGAACGCAACGTGGACGCGCGCGCGTTCGGCTAGCCCGTTTTCCAACGGGTCTTGGCGGGCTCCTCGGACGTACGATATTAACGCCGAGCTCGCCGATACGAATTAGCCGTTTCGCGCGCGCGTTATTATTACACGCCCGTCCCCGATCGCCTTGACGGTCGCCCGTGGCCGCTATGGGCTTTACGGCACCTAAAGTTTCGTCGGTGTTCTGCGACGGCCAACGGCCAATACGCGCGGCTCATATCGTTGCGTCCGTTAGCGATCGTCGATGTTCCACACGTATAACGCCAACGATACCTATATCGGACCGAGGCGGCAAACGTTTGTCGCGCGCCCGCCGTTTTTTTCGATCGAAATAATCGAATTTAAAGCGTCGTTTTCACGTTCGTTTGCACCGATACGCGGATTTTCGACGTTTATTTTCCCCGCGTTTTCCGGCAATTACTTTACGATAATCGGTTCGGCCGAATACGACAATGACGACGGCCGTTCTCTATTACGGGGTGATCTCCAGACGGTACGGGTTTTTTTTTTAGTAAACGCGGTCCGTTTAATTACCGGGCCGGGACGACGTGCTGGACAGAGACCGGTTATTCCCAGGTAGCGTCGATCGTAAAACGGTAAACCGTCGGCGCGTAGTGTAGCGCGATGCGCGTCGTCGCGCCTGGTCGCGCGCGTCCTTTTTAATACGCGCGCCGCGTATAACAACAAAACGAACAGAACGCGACGAAAGTACTCGAAACGATTGCCGCTTATGCGGGCATTTTTTTATCGGGCCGATCTTGTTGTACGAGCGTTGGTTAGCGCGAACGAGGGGGAAATGGAAACGGGCGTACGTGACCGTTTTTTATTATTCGGGCTTTAATTTCGGTCGTAATTCGCTGGAAACCTGTACGGCAGAGTGAAAAATAATGTAACGGCCGAGAATAACAAGTGTACGCCGGCCGTACGCGCACAATCGGAAAGCGCTAATGTGTATAATTTCGAATATCCGGGGGAAAAGTGCCATTGTGTTCAAACGGTCGGAACAAATCGGGTTATTGACACTCGTTACGTTAAAAAAATACACACGATCGCGTTCTCCTCATTATGCGCGCGGCGGGTTTACGTTTTTTTTTTCCGTTTCGCTCGAGAGTGAGCACGGCCCGCGTGATGGTCGCCAGCGAGTTTCGGTGCCCCCAAGGACAATCCGTTCGCGTGTATTGCTCGTCGCCCGACGCCACCGATCGGTTTTCGTCTTACCAAACGCAACCCCGCACGAATGTGCGACGACCGGAGAAAGCCGTCCGATTCGCGGATCAAACAACCGGACACGGGTTAGTCACACCGGACGGCGGCGGAAATTACGAATTTTCGAAATCCTTCGCCCGTCACGGAGTAATTTTCGCCGCGTATGTAGGACCACGGTTGCCGTTGGATCGCCGTGATACGTGCGCGAACGGATGGCGAGAGTAAATCATGATCCCCTCCACGATCTACAATTCGGTCCGATCGACGCGTTTATTAAGTTAAAAAAATTACACGGTCGCGCGTAACGGTTTTTTCGGCAAATTGTCGGCTAATGGACGCCGAGTCCAACCGACGCAAACCGTTACGGACGAACAAACGATAAATTGCCGCTATTGTTTTAACCAACACGCGTGGCCTACGACCGGCATTGGACCTATAGCTCGTGTGTGTATCGGAATTGCCTATTCGAAGTGCCGGGTCGACGGACAGCCGACCACTACCGTGTCGTTCGGGGGATTTCGCGAGTTCGTCGTTGCTTTACGCGGAAACGAAAAAAAAAAAACCGAACGGTTTACGAACCGCGTCTGTCGTTAACCGGTTATTGTAATAAGTTGTACGTATTTTCGTCACGCCGAGAATAATTCTGACGTAAAGTCAATATATAGGTTTCGATTTCGTACGAAATTTGAAAACGATAAATTTACATCCAATAGGTATACCGTATTTAGTTGAACGTACCCGAATTCGAGATTCGCGCTTAAATAATTCTCGCGAGCGAATGGAAAAATAAAAACGAAAACCGAACTAACGACGCCGTACAATTACAATTCCGAATTCGCGATTTATACGCCCGCGAATAGACCGAACTAAATTATTACGGTACGCCGCGATCTCGTCAACGGTTTACGTATGTTCGGTAAATTAATCGTTTCGATCGGACAACGACGTTACGCCGATCGCCGTATCACACCGGCCGGCCGAGTTTTAGGTTACCGTTGTACGATTAAGCATCTAGCCGTTCGACGAAAACGTTTCTAACGTTTCGAAACGAGTCGAGAACACGGCGGTTTTCGTCACGGAAACAACGGTGTTGCCGTTGTACGTTGTTTTCCCGTCTACGGTATCACGTCGTTTCGGCGTGTATCGTTACGGATACACGCACTCGGTTTGGCGAACGTTCCGAATACCGTTCGTATTTGCTCACGTACCACCGATCGATTGTATTTGCGTAATCACGTCGCGCGAAGAAAAATTATTATCGCGTTGATATCGCGATTTTAACCGGCGACGGTAATATCGACCCGTCTCGTTTTGGAAAAAGCGACGGGCGAAAAATTGTTTACGCCGGCCAACGCCGGTTATCGAGTCGCGCCCGTGATTTCACCGTCCGTTTTCGACGCCCGTCGCCGGTTCGTCGATCGCGTAATCACGTTTACTAATCGCACCAATCGTACGGCGTATCTGTTTGCGGCGGACGAAAATTGGACGCGAGGACGCTAAATATAGCGCCGCGTTCCCCGAATACCTAATTGACACGCGCGCGTTACGATCGAGTCAAGCGACGAAGAATTACTATTCCGACATTTCCGATTGTATAGCGCGCGACGTAAACAGAACAATTAAAAAATAATAATCGTTTTATTCGTTCGGACGCGGCACACGGGCGTGCCGTTTCCCGTCTGTTCTCGGCTTTTCGTTTGTTTGTCTATTCCCGAACCACCGGTAGCGTTAAGCGATTTACGTTCGGCGAGCCAGATAAAAATCGCCGCGGCTCGTTGGAATAAACGAAATTTCGCGCGCTTTTCTCTGGTTAAAAATAAACTTTTGATCGTTAAAAAACACACACACACATATTCCGTTTCGTTCGTACCGTTAACGCACGAAACCGGTTTATTCGAACGACGGGGCGGCCGTAAACGTTTGTTGCACGTCATCCGATGATGCGCATAGGTCCGTTACGTCGGAGTCACGAGTTCACGGTGCGCGCGACGTTTCGTTTACCATATTTTTGCATATACATTTTACATATTCGTACCGCGGCCGATAATACGATATTGTCGTTATTATTGTAATATTCGTTTCAAGGTGGACCGTACCACGGCCGGATATTGGCGACGGCGTTGCGCGCCTCGTCGTTTCGTACCCGACGGAGATGTTCAGGGCCCGCGTCCCACCGCCGGTGACCGTCGGCTGGACGAAACGTTCGCGGCCCGTCGAACTAATAATTAAATAAACGTGCGCGGACGCGAAACCGAGGTTTACTTATTCGCCGACGGCGAGACCGGGCGAAAAAACGTGACGGAGATACGTGATGATTGTTTCGCCGTGGCTCGTTTACGGCGCCGGTACAACAACACGCGCCGGCGGCGGAACTTCGGAAAATTTATACGAACCCCCGCGGAGTGTACGCAAACGGAATACGGGGCGGCGATCGTAATGAATATTTCATGGCGCGGCGTGGCACGAGCGCGAATCGAGGTGAACACTGCGGCACGCGCGCGCGTTGCCACAAAGGTCGGCCCGGTGCAGCCCGGCCGCGCGTCGTTCGAAGTGACGGCAATGGGGACCGGCGTCAATTCACCGAGACGAAGGGACGTCACGGTGGATCCGTCCGGCGGGTGGCTGCGGAACGACAGGGAACACCGTGGTAAGGTGTTTGACTGCGCGAACGACGGCCGGAAACGGTCGTGGAAAAAATCGTAGAACGATTTTCGACCTCGCCGGACAAAAAGACGACGGCGGGTCCGTTAAATGATTATTAACGATTAACTCGTCGTGGCCGATAACGGAAAACAAAAAATAAATACTAATCGTTCGAACGGTCGACGACGCGGTCGCCGCAACTTCCGATACGGACGACGCGCGCCAAACGGCCACAGTTTAGCCGGTTTATTCGGCCGCGGATGTTGGCGACGTACCGAAACGCCACCGGTTGTCGTTCTGTTCCGACCACTCCGCTAATGTCGCGCGCCAAAGTACGACACGAGTTTCCCATACGGGCGGCGTCGATATAAATATTTATATCGAGACAAAACGCGACGCGAATATATCTAGTCGAACGCGCCGGTACACGTTTCCCTAAACGCGATTCCGAAACGTGCAGACGTTCGAAAGATTAATAGTCGTTTATCAGATTCGCGTGCGCAGTTCGACGAATAAAACTGGCGTTAAACCGTTAGTTAATGTTTTTTTCTTCGGGAAAAAAATCGTAATCATTATTCCGCCGTAAATCGGCGCGTCCAGATACACCGACCGGACTAACCGCTAACGGTGCGCTAATTATTAATAGCCCGTCGACGTCCGATCCGGAGTACGGGGGCGTCGACCGAACGTCGAATTGGAAACGGATAATTTAACGAATTTTCGGGTTACGCGCTAACACGTCGGAACGAGGGAAATACTAACGATTATCGATCGTTCCGGCGTCGACGAGACGACGGTGTCGAACGGACGCGGTTCAATCGCGGCGACACGGACGGCGTACTACTTGGGCTGACAAATAACGACGGCGAATCGTCGTCGTTCGCCCGAAAGCGGTTAGCGTTTACGGGCCGCGAACGAAACACGCCTAGAACGTAAATAGCGACGTTTGTTCGATCGGTTTTTTAAAACGTTATCGTATTTTTATTTTTTTTGTTTTTCGTACTTACCTAGACGAAATATCCCACCCGGTTACTTTATTCGAATATCGCGCGACGCCGTTTCAGCGCTCCATTCGTACGTCGCTTTGCGCGGACTCGTCGTAGCCCAAGATTGTATTTGCTCGAAAACGGTTTCCGAAGGGACAAAAAACACGGCGCTGGTCGTTCCGTTACAATACGCCGCACAAAAACACGCCCATACATTCGCGTAGTCTAAATATTTATAACGATAATCGTATTACACGGGGCACGAGAGCCAGCCGTATTATCGTACGCCGTCGCTCGAACGTAAGTACCGACGAGCGATGGGAAAGCAATAAATAAAACGTTATACGAACCGCGCGCGCGCGTGTGTGCCAAAGACGGTATACGGGGCGAAGGATGTTAAAAGAAGAAAAAAAACGTTCCGAGGGTGGTGGAGGAAATAGAATGAAAACTCCTGGTATGGATCTGACGAATAGTGGGGGAACAGAAACGAAAAGTGGTCGGTCGGGGAGAATAGCTATAAATTATCGAGTTCAAGGGCGAAAAATAATGAACGCGTGCCGAAAGTTCGCGCGCGCCCGACGGGACGTGACCGGCTCTTGGTCCACCGGGCATCGACCGGGCCGGTTGATTCGACGCCGGCCGAAAGTTTATCTCGACGCGCGTCCGCCGTATTTACGGGGGGGGGGGAACGACAATCGGCGTAGCTGTGGGCGCGGCGCGCCGTCCCTATCTGGGAGACGGCTCGAACGGACTTCGGCGAAAACGGACGGGATCTGTGACCCGTTTCCTGCGGCCCGAGTAGGCGAACTTCGTAGAACTCGATTAAAACGTCAATCCGTCGAGACCGTAAACAACTGCCGTTCGATTTTGAAACGGACCGAACTAGGTCACGCTAGCCTATAATTCGACGCGCGCCAGGAAGAACCGAAATCGGACACGTCCGTGACGCGCGCCCGAAGGTACCGGGGCAATTTGGACCGTCGTTCGGGCGAACTAGCGGCGCGTGTTCCAAAAAAAAAAAAAACAAAAAAATACGGGAACGTGTAAAGACCACCGGCTTTATTTTCGAAACGGGACTCGCGTCTACCGACGACAATACAAATAACGAATGGCCGAGCTCGAATCGGACGGTTCACGTTAGACGTGCCCACGGAGTGAACAACGCGTAAAAACCTGTTTTTGTCCGTTCCGAGAATAGAACTGTATTAAAACGAGCCTTCCGGGGCGTTGGCTCGCAATCTATTCGTAGCGCTTAAATCGCCCAAGGAGAATATAAATTATCCGAATTCGCGGTCCTATCGTTTCCACGTTTTTCGTTCGATTCAATTAGGGCGTGCGTAATTTTCGGTTTTGTTTTCGATTTCGAATGCCAATTACGAGTGAGTACAAACGTTCCGATGGGTAAAAATTCGAAACTTTGTGTAACCATTCCCATCCCCCCATCTGCCGGGAGATATTAAGAATTACGACCGAATCGGAACCGACGGACGGTTGGTTTTTTTATACGGCGACGGCGGTGTGGTGAAGAGGACGGCCCGTGACAGGGTGGACGCCGGAGAAATAATTCGGCAATCCGGCGTCGAGTGTTCGGATTGCGCGCGCGTGTGTATATGTATTGTATCGGCAGTGTGCTATACGCACGGCATAAATAACCGAAAATCGTTCGCGGCCGACCAAAATCAATACGTTTCGTTTTACGACGTTCCGTGTACACGCACTCTTTTCTTTCTCTCTCTCATCTCTTTTACTTTTCGTCTCTCGGTTTTCCGTCACAGGGTCGAAGAAAAACGTCCGTGGACGCGCTTACCCGAGCGCTTATATTATTCGTCTCCGGAATTCCCGTATAAATAAATCTATATATATATATATATACGTACAGGACATCAAAGAACAACGAAACAACAGTATACATCGTTATATATATAACTCGTACGTTTTCGGCGATTTAATCAATATAGGAATACGTTTAAGCGAATAAATAACGCACGTTTTGATTTTTCCCGAAACGAAATACGTTTATATATAGTTCGAACGTAATTGGATCGGGGACGAATTACGCCTTCTTTACCCCCCCCCCCCGGCCGTCGTCGTGGTTAGGTAGGTTTTTTTTCTTCTAAACGTCGCGCGCGAAACGTTAAAATATTCGCCAAAAACCGATAAAAAAAACCGTAAACGCTGCCCGGGTCACGGTCACGTTTACCGCGAATGTCACGATCGGTACGGCGCGCGTTCGTACGATTAGCTCACTTATTAGAACGGTCCGACGACCGGCGTTACCGGATTCGTCGCGTCCGATTCGTTCGTCCCGTTTCGTTTTCTTCCGATATCGCCAACATCCGAAACGGCCGTAACCGGACCAATCCCGTTACCGGGTTACCGATAATAACCATATAGATATAACGTTTCGATGGCGTCAAAAGCGGCGTAGCGCGACGACGGCGGACGATCGGATTTCTCGGTCGCCGCATTAACACGGTACACTCTCCTACGGAGACGTGACGTCCCGGACGGCGCGCGCGTTTATCGCGGAACGGTAATTATTTCCACGCGATCGAAAATGATCCAGCGGGGACTCGGCCGATTCAATTACGCTCCGTCCGATACGAAACGTCGTTGACGTTTCCCCTCCCCTCCCCAGATATCTCGGCGACCACCAGTAGCCCCGGCACGTACGCGCGCGTCAACGACGACCGGCAATTATCTCGCGAAAATAACGCAAACGTAACGAGCCAGCCAGCCGGTCGATTTTTAACGCGACGTACACACAGTCGTCGCCGGCGTGCACTCGGTATTCAATAGGGCACCGGGCGGAGACCGACCGTCGTCGGCGATTCTTTCCAGGGTACGCGACCGGCGGTACGGACGCCGGGATGGTGTCGCCATAAACCGACCGGATAATTGCGTAGACGAAAACGGTCCGCGTACGGCGGGCGCGTGTAAACAAGTGAAATTAACGGGTACCGAGATCGCGTGGCGAGATAAACGGGGAAATAATATTTTCGACCGTACCCGGCGTTCGTGTTTATTCGTGAAACGTAATTTTTTTCGTTTTCAAGTCGGTTTTTACGTAATATTAGCTCCGGCTCGGCGGAGATAAAATTACGCAATAATTATTATCGTCCGCCGGTAAGTTTACTGAAATATGCGTATGTACTACGTTCCAGAATATCGGCTGTATAGTCACGTTTGAAATATTTATCGAATCGATTTTCTTTCTAATATAGCGCCGTGGTTTTATCGGTTAAGTAGAACAACGACGCGCGCTTATTCGAATGTATATTTTTTTTCTATTTTTTCGAAATAGCCGTGTTTACAAATAAAACGCGATATGAGACGTTACGTACGAAATAACACGAACGACCTTTACGCGTGTACCGTCCTATTGAAATGATCGACGAAAGAAAATCCGCCGCGTTTCACATCGGCACCGCGGTGTAGGCGCGCCGGTCTCTAATACGACCGTAAGAATCTACGCGAATTCGGAATGCCCGTTTGTCAACCGAGCAAACGACGTCACCCATTCAGAAATCTCGAAAACTAACCGACACGATTCGGCTGTCCCGGAACGGGTTTAAGGGTTTAAACCCTTTCGGGATACTCGATTGGGCGGCGCGCACTATACGCCGCGCGACTTCTGGAAACTTGGCGGCCTTCGGGAGCTCGCGAATGGAAACTTGCCGCCGAACGACCCGAACGGTTACCGTCAAACCGGCCCTCCCTTTCGTCCCTTTACGAACGTTTTCCACCGAAAGTCCCGTCCATAATCGCCGCGAATAGAGCAAACAACGACGGGAACGTTTTCGTCAATCGAGCCCGGATCGTTTCTCTCGCGGACAACATTTCGCGTAGACCTGTCGAGAACCGGAAACGACCTAAACTCGCCGGTTTCGAGACGGTAGAATTATTGGCGATCGCGTGTTCCTCTATTCGAACGCGTATCACGGTTGGTTTTAACGTTCGTCGTCGTCAGTGGCGTACCTAACCTACCTACCCCCGAGCTGAATTTCGGGGAGGGGGGAGAGAGGAGTTGATTTTTAAATAAATAAACCGGATGACCGTAACGAAACAAGACACGTCGTAAACTTTAATAGATTATTCGTTTTTAACGAACGCCTTATATATTATAACGCGTGCGGAAGATTAAAAATATTTAACGAGTTTTCCGTTATTATCGACTAAAAATAAACGTCTCGTAAGAAATTAATTTTTCAAAAAAAATTTTCGGGCCGAGTTTTATTTCCCCCCTCCTCCTGTTAGTACGCCACTAGTAGCGATTTACGGTTGACGCGACCCGATTCAACAGGCGTCCCTCCCCAACCCCGAACCGGACGTAACACTATTCCGAACGAAGGTACCACCGGATCGGGTAGCGCGACGGCCCGAGTGTACGCACAAAGGGAGCGATTTTTTTTCGTTTGTTTTCGATACGCGATCGTTTAAACGGTACGTTCGGTCGTCGTCGTACGGACTCTGGTCGCCCCGCGTATCGAAAACGCGCGCGCTAATATAAATATCAATTAGTAGTAGTAGTAGTAGTAGTTTCCCGCGCGCAACTTTCTACCGAATTGGAAAGCGGCGTACGCCGGAATGTCGTTCGAGGATAATTAAACCGTGAGGCCTTTGTTTAGTCGCTAACGCTTTTTGGATACGTGACAAAACATAAACGAGCGCTAGTTGTGTTTACATTATTACGAACAATAAAATATGTTCGAGCGTATACAACGTAATAGAATATACATATATCGCGCGCCTCTACGGATACGCGAATAGCCGCTTATTGTTTACACAAATCTTACCGAAACCGATCCTTTCACGTTTTCACATATGTGTACACGTACGCGCACGCGCTCGCTCGTATATCTATAACGTATACTTACAATATATAGGCTAACCACAATGACGTGTACGGCGCTCGCGGTTTAGAGGTTGACAAAAACAAATATCGGCCCGTACCGGTAAGTGTTCGAAAATTTCCGAAAGAAAAATCGCCGTTCCCTCCCCGGTTTTGATTCCTCGCTATTATATCGGGCCCGGGTATGATCGGCACGACCGGTAGCTGATTCACTACCGAAAATTGTACGAAAAATACGACGGCAGTGTTTCGCTTGGAAAATCCCGTAGGGAAAACGATACGTTTTTGTCGAAAATCGGTCGGGGGGGGGGGGAAGAAATAAATTCGCCAAACGGGCG
>JAIPRN010002557.1:0-29247 GCA_025469175.1 Geopemphigus sp. TES_GeoC_2020 | reverse complement strand
TATTTATTTACGAACATACATACTTATATGTATATGATATCGTATGTGTGTGTAGATATATATATATTTTTTGTACAATCACAACCTATATATATATATATAATATTTGGAAACGATTAAATAATATAATTATGATACGTATATATTTATATTATATATAGTATGTGTGTATCCCACGCGACCTCGTGATATAGCCTATGTGTCATTTTATAAATTTCATATAGGAATACGTATAATATTTGTGTAAATATATATAACGAGTTGAAGTATAATTGACGATTTTTTGTTCTTTTTTGTTTTATTATAGGATCGTTAAAAAAGTGTTTTTTATCGTCTAAAGTCTAAACAATAGTCTATATATACATATGTGTGTGTGTGTGTGTGTGTGCGCGCGCGCGTGTGCGTGAATGTGTGTGTGTCTAAAATATATTATGATTGTATTTTACGGCTAACCATTTTCAGTGTATACGCAGTATTATAATAATACGATGACCGGAACTACGGCACTGCGGACGTAAGGAATTTTTGTCGTTTGGTTCGCACGACACTGGTTTATACAATAATCATCATCGTCATCATCGTCATCATTGTAATAATTTGGTATATTTTGGATAACACTTGTATGAAATATAATATCGTTTATCTGGAAGGCGCGCTGTGGCGTATTTGAATACAATTTTCAGCGTATGGGTGGGTCAGGAAAAATATATCATCAAAACAAAAATAATGAAGAAATGGCTTAATTTATAATAATGCCCTGTTAAATTCACCATTCTATACATCGTAAATAAATTATGGATACTATATTTCAGCGGTAACATACCACGATATACCGTCGACTGATAAGAGAAGACGTTTATTGCGTCATCGAGTTATACATTAGTATACGTCATACGGGCGATATAACGAAATCACACGATGTAGATTTAGATTGGACGAAATTCAGAATTCACTTATAGAATCGAAGGGGAAGCCCGCTGATTGTACTAGGAGTATTTTTTCTAGTAAAACCAACGAAGAAGCGAAAAAGTTTCCATATTTTGATATTTCAGCGTGTGACGATCGCTTGTGTAATGTCAGACGTCTGTTTACGATAGCAACAAAACTTAAGAGACACATAGCCCCTGTCACTGCCGCCCCACTAAACTGTTGGAAAGGTACTGTAATAATACGCGGATATACACTGTCGTTCGCGTATAACCAAACTAAATGCGCCGCTATAGAAATGTTTAAAATCATTTACCTCTTTGCATCATTTCGAGATGTTCCCAAAGTATGTCGCCCAAAAATGGCGGCGCTTCAGCGACGAACCGTTCGCGTCCCATGTTGCACAAATGCCGTCCCTTGCGCGCGTACAGCGGTTTTTGATTGCCACTTGACGACGATATCAACTCGTCGAATGGTTCATCGTCGTCGTCGTCGTTGTTGTCGTCGACGATGTCGTCGTCATCGTCATCATCGACTCCGTCGACGTCCGGTGGTTCTTTGTTATCCGTGCCGCCGCCGTTGTTGTCACGGTCGTCCTCGTTGCTGCTGCACGTTGGCGACTTGTTCACGTTGCTGCGGAGACGACGACGACCCCGGCGTACGCGTTCCCGTACGATTTGGCCACTGCTGCGGCCCACGATCGTGGTGTTCGGGTTGGCCGCGAACTTCTGGAACTGAGTGCCACCGCAAACGACCCGGCGCAATAGCGGCGTGGGTGGTGGTTCGGGCACCGAAAACTCGCGGTAAGCCCACCAGAACCAATGAGCGGCTTGAGCTTCTGTCCAGAGTCTAGGATCTGTTTGGGTAAAAAAAGCAATACGTATATATATACGTTCGTAAATTATAATAAACGATTTATTTCGTTTTAGAAACCAATTCCGGGGTAAGACAAATTCATATCGTTCTCGTCCTAAAGTCATATATTATACAATTATGTACTTTAATACTCCCTAAATTTATATATATATACATATACACAGGCGTAGACAAAAATAATTGTCCGAAAAAAAAAATTAAATACTAAATAAAACATATATATATATATATATATATAAAACAACCATTAGTGTTTGATGTTGAATATAATTTTGAGACGTTTTGAAAACGAAAATGATTATGTAACAACATAGTAATTATACTAAGTCATTACTAATTACTAATATAATTACAAGTACAATAACAACTTAAAACGTTGACCCGATTTAAAACTAATTGCATAACAAGAGACTTGGGCATTTATATTGTTTTTACATTTTCCTATATGTGCGTCTAATATTATACGAACGCGGTTTTTGTTTGGAAAGATAAAATTCAATTTCGTACCAATGAAAATAAATGCTCGAACTTTTCTTTTTAAAAAATTAATGATAAACGTTTACGGTTCACGGAATTCATTACTGTTCGTAATATATCTATGGTGTTACGCCGCGGGGCTATTAGTTGAACACGTACATAAATATACGATAAATGAAGAACGATTAACTAACCCTGCAGAACGCAGTGTGTATAGCCCCATTTCGATAACCCTAAATTTCACATCGAAAGGTTGAAGTTGTTATTGTTTTATCTCAATCCTCCGCAACGTTTTATCGTTTAAACCAGAAGCTATACATATATTACTTACACACACACACACACACACACACACATATATAAAGATAAAAATGTAAGCCTAACATTAGCGTATAGATACAATTATATATACACTTCCATACAAACAGGAAATCAAAAATGTCGATAATTATTATTGTTAATTTTTTTAAAACGACGATTATTATTAAATCGAATACGCTTTATAAATGGAGTATATTTATTTCGAAAAGCTCCGTATAAATGAAATGTGTATCATATGGTTAATAGAATAGTTGCAAAATTACACCCATTACAATTACACTTAAAAAACGTTTATAACGGTAAATCCTGTTTTTTTTTCGTAATACCTATTCTTAAGAATTAAGTTCGTTGTCAGTGCGATACGTATTGTGTTGTCTACTTGTCTCTACAGTTTATTTTATATACATCACGCTATACACTATTACTATTATACGGCAAAACAGTACTTTTTATTGTGTTCGTCTTGTGACCGAACAATTTACTTTATATATATACACGAAAATAAATTATCGAGGAACATTATGTCAAGGTGCCGTTGCACCCTAAGTAGGTTTTCAAATTGTTTCTTTACAGTAATTATTGACGTGTTGACAAATAAATAAAGTCAGTTTTCACAAGTAACGTCATTTTCGAAAATATTCGTAATTAAATTTAAAACTGTCACAAAAACACAAAAACGAGTTTTTTATATAAGGAATATCAGAAATTTGTCCGGCGATTTGCACATTTTCATTGCGTATATACGTAGAGCATATATTTTGTTGGTTTTCGACACGCTTATAAAGCCACGCACCCGTTAGCTGTGAACGAGACAAAACGATCCAAAAAATCGACTTTCGAAATATTTATCACTCATATCGATAAAAAATAGACGAGAACAGTGTGAAAAACGCGTGCAGTCAAAACAATGTATAATATATACAGCCATTATACATACAGGCGTATGTATAACGACGTTTAATGGCTATATAATATTATTATGTTATGCGTATAACCCCTCGTGTAGCGTTATTAAAGTCCCTCGTAACACACAGTATTTTAAATTATTAAGCCCACACGGCCGGTGTCTATCGTATATATACGTGTGTGTGTGTAGCACGATGATTTTCACATAACAAACTCACAAACATACACTATATAGCTGCACTTATAGTGCGTATCGGCAATGGCCGTTCCGCTTTCCCTCTGCAGCGTATTATGTAAAAAAAACGGGTGTATATATCATATATATATACACTATACTATTTTAGATTCTTTATCAAAACGTTATATTATTATACGTATACACAGAAAAAAGAAGCTATCTACTCTTTTCGTTACAAAATAATGTTGAATTGGTCTGTTATTATAATTGTTCTTCACACTGTTTAATATTGAAAGAATTGTATTATGTGTACCGCAATATATATATTATGGCCAATGCCTTTATCGAAGTGTTTTAACGGTCAGAAATTTAAACAATCGCAATTCGATTCGAAAACGGTAAAAAACGCACACAAAGTCGACCGAAAGTTCAAAACCTATAACGTACATGTACACACACACACACCCCGTTGTCGTGTATAAATGCCGCCAATTCTGCCGTGGGAACCTGCGCTCGGACGAGTTTTTGGGGTCCAGTCAAACGCGCGTTGTATATTATATATATATTAATATGTTTTTCCTACAAAATGTACACTTACTCGAGTTGAGTTCACACGCTATACTATATATACATCACTCTATACACACGGCCGCAGCAATGATGCGATGGCGTAATTAACCATACACAACATACATACACATACACACACACGCGCGCATTCACACACACGCGCATTCACACCTCTGTTTGTTTGAACCGCGCCCAATATACGAAGGCAATAATTGCCATATATTTATACAATGTACAAACTTACATCTATCTGTATAGAGAGTTATACGTTAAGTTTCAAGAGAAAACTACAAAAAAAATGCAGTGACGTAGTCACACTTGTAGTCGCATACGAGTCATAGTCAACCAACAATATATATATATATTATCTCTGTACGCGATGACAATCCGTTATTGTGGTGGGAATTTCGAATTTTTCATGTATATATTTAATTTTATAATTATCACAATTATCCAGTTTATACAATTATAATACATTCGAGATAATATTTTTTTATCAAAGTTTCAAATACGTTCAACTCGATTTTTTAATTTTATATAATTTTAATAATCAAATAATCGTATTAACGACAATATTTATATATATTTCTCCGATAGTCCGATTTTGTTTGAACCGACTAATACAAAACCAGTATATTCATGTACACTATGCGATAACGATGATTCAAATTATTATTTTGTGTATTTTAAAGGCTATTTCGTAGAAAAATTACCGATTATTCTATTAACATTAATGATTTGAGGAAAAATATCTAATTGTATTACTTTTTTTTTAACGTCTAATGAAATATTAACGAATTTATAACCAAACAAGCGTACTTCATATATTAAAATAATTTTACACAAAAATTGTAATTATTGTAATAAAAACATATTTTTTAAGTTAAATCAATAATTATTTACTCTTTTAGCTTCAAATTACTAACTATGTTAGCATTCGTTTTTCGTTAACTCTACCAATATTTAACTGAAGCTATTTTATTAATTTTATACTTAATTATTCGAGTTAATGTTTTCATAAACGTGTCCATCAATGTTATGTGGGTAAAAATTAGAACTTTACTATACAACAATATCATTCGTTTTATATGTACGATGGTATCACGATATAAAATGGGATCATTATTATTAAAAGGCAGAGTACAATGACATGTATATAATATATATATATATATATATACACCGCAGTTCATGGTCCATCGGTTACAAATCGTTCAACCGAAAAAATATATAAAATACAGTTTAAAAAAAAATCGAATCAAGTCCAACACATAAATATAAACTATATAAGCCATAAAATGTATTCAATATACAAGTTCTACTTTTTAAGTATTACACAAATATTATCGCATACTTTGTACAAACACAATATGAACGAATTTGGTTTCCGCTGAATTTAATATGAATTTTCTATTTTTAAACGAATGTAGCAACGATAACCTGATATTTGTGTGTAAATATATGATAAAAAAATATTCAACGCTAATAATAATAATAATTTAAGAAGTTAATAGAATATTTTTACTAGGAAGTAAAGAAAAACAAGTGTTTATGTAGTCATATTATATTTTGACCATATTTAGATTCGATATGTCTGATTAATTTTTTTATAAAAAATAGAATATAGAACTTTTAACGCTATCGAAGTCGGCCATTTATTGAAGAGTAAAATATGGATTTTTTATTACATATCGTACTATTTTAATAAGAAAAAGACTTTATGAGAAAAGCTTTCATGGTTTGTGCAATAATCACATTTCGATGAGTATTTTTTTACATTTAAAATGTACGAACATTTGACAGTGTTGAACTATCCGATTTCCCATAATAATTTCAAATAACGTTAGGAAAATACATTTAAAAATATCAATGTTTGGAGTTATTTTTACATTCGTTGGATTACAGATTCAAAGTTTTAATTTTGAAAATCACGTTTCGACACAATTTATAAAAATCCTTGATTTTCAAAACTGAATAAATTATCAAAAACATACAATTGTACAAGGTGTAAGAAATTTTCCCACGAGGAAAGTTATAATAAAAATTCATAGGCTCCAACAATACATGTACGCGCATACAGGTATAATGATTTTTGACTAGATATTAATTAAATTAGAGATTAAACTTCGAATAAATGAAATCATAGAATCGGATTTCCATATAACACGCAATGCGTACTATACAGAATAACTTAAATACGGATCATTATTCGCACATACAATGAATTATAATATACTAAAATGGTACCGGGTTTATAAAATAAATGCTGATGTACAATTCAACAAATATTAATAATAAATTATTCGTAATTAATAATATTACGTTCGAGATTCCGTATAAATATAAGTACAGAATGTAGCGCTATTGTTACCTTTTGGTACATTCAATTTGTGTCGTTCCTTTTCCCAAGATGCGAAAGTTGCTTGTAATGCTTCGGTCATTTTCTTGTTCGTACCGGGAGTTAAAGGCGGAGGGACCAACTGTCCACCAGTGTTATTGTTCGAGTTCGTTACTGTCGGAGTTTGATCTAAAAACAAAGTAAATATGTTAAAATAAAGTCTACAACCATAGAAATTAAACGACAATGAATGTAAATCTATTTAAAATGTTTTTACATATTTTTTAAAACGAATTTCTCCCTCAACAATTCATACAAATCGACTAAAATCAATATTGCATTAGTACACAGAAGATTGAATTAATTTGATTTAAACTAAATGTTAATTGTCGCTATTATTACGTACAGTTAAAATAAAATTATTAACAACATAATATTTTAGTTATTAGTATAGCTATGATCCAGTGACAAATTGAAACTAAACCATACAACATAATAACAATCTATCTGCAGTATTTACGACTTCAAGTTTTACAATATTTTACAATTCACCGTTTTGTGAAATAAATAAACCAAATATTACTTTAAGTAAATACTTAAACGATGGAAATTATATGCGTATGCACTTATTAATAGTAATCGTTATCTTACACGATACATTTATAGATATACATGTATTCTTAGAATTCGTTGTGTAAATTTTAATTGAACGGATGACCAATTTTGTTCATGTTTGGAGTTCCATTCATTTTACGATATTCATTCTGCTAACAATTTATATTATATATATATATACACGTTACTGTAACTATACTACTTATAATATAACTATATATATATTACAGCAATAAATGGCGAGGTATTGTAACAAAAATTACGGGCAGCAAACTTATTTTTATTGGACCTTTGTTAGCTAGTTAAAAACTCTCGACTGCAGTGTAATTTACTATTATATAAAAAACATATAACCATGTACTTGGGTGAATGTTGTTAAGATTCGAATATATATGTTTACTAAAATATAATGACATGTATAGAAGAAATTCGACGTTATATTTGAAAAATAAACAAAAAACCATAAAGCAACATATTTATTGAATTAGAACTTTTCTTTAGTTATTTGTTTTTTCTAATTAGAAAACGGGCGTATAAAATATAAAACGATGTATATATTCTATGTCGTTATGTGTTATGACAATCTATAAAGAAACAAAAAATTCCACTGGCATTATATTTCATCTATTTACGTAGGAGGTACCTAATAATAAAGTATATATATAACTGAACAGCGGTTTGTTATTCGTGTTGTTAATTGAAACAAACGATGAATTATAATATAACGAATTAAATACACTGACATATTTTACGTAAGTGTGTATACCTAATATATGACATAAAGCGTGTAAACATAAGATATATGGTTTTAAATGAGAGAAAAAGTTTCGATTTCAAACGTTCCTTCGGTAATATCGAGACAACAATAATAAATAAATGTCCTCGTTTTATAAATTTAGTTCACTAAAAAAGCAAACATTTAAACATTTAACGAATAGTATTGTGGAACCTTTTATTTTTAAATTGCATTTAAAAATAATAATGACTTTAGACAATAAAAAGAAAATCAAAATGTTTATTCGATAAATAATATTGTTCAATATTTTAATTATAATAAACAGTCTTGTTCAAAGTCGGATATTGATAAAAATAATTAACATCGAATGTAATGAAAATAGCAACAATCGAAAATTGGAAAATTCAAAATAAAAGCTCCAAAAGTGATTACTATCCAATATTATGATTCGAACGTTGTATTGAGAAAGCTGTCTACTCGCAAATTTAAAATGGAATTATACGTAGTAAATTGCGCGTGTACCTAAAAAAGGCGTAGACAATAGTCTATATAAAAAAAATATATATAAATATATATGTACACATACTAAACAGCCATTGGACCATGTAGATGTGTATAGTCGCGTGTAGTGGCAGTGGAGGTAAAAACAAGTAGGGGTAAACCGCGATATTAGTTCGAAGCGCGCTGAACTAATATATATATATATCTATGTTGTATTGAATTGTTCCGTGCAAGTGTGTTGTCTGTCAATTTGCGCGCGTGATTTGTCTCTTTCTCTTCATTACCTTTGACAATAGACAATATTTTTCTTAACTCTTTCACGTGCCACTATATATGTGCGTATAATATACATAATGTACATAGTACAACAAGTACACATATACAATATCCATTACATATTTTATATATATATATATACACGAAAGTCTTGTAATTTACTTTTTAAAGAGTAGAATCGTGTTCTTACATGAATACATTCCGAGTCGACTATACGACACTACTCAACATTACGTACTAATGCTTTCATGAGTTGTTTTTCGACAAATTATAATATTGTTGGGTATGGGATGTTATTGTATTGAAAAATGTAATAAAAACAATTGCAGTTATTGCATTTAAGAAAAGAAAAATTACTATAAATTACTCAAAAGAACTATACAGTATTTAAGGAATATTCTTTTACCAAACATATTATCGTTAATGTTTATATTTTGTAATGTGTACATAGCTTATCTGACATATTATTTCAATTGTTTATTATTTACTATGCGGAATAACGAATTTAATAACATAACAAACAATTGAAACGAAGAAGCTACACGCCAGGTGACCGTAATAGTTCGTCAACAATTAAAATCGCCACTTCCGATGGCCGCGGCGAAATCGAAGAAAATACGGAATATTGCAATTCACAAAAATAGTCGCGGTAAATTCGTCAAGATAATATATATAAGCTCGTACTAGCATGCACGTGACGAGTGTACGACTTGGTTAGTGAAATGAAAAATACTGGGCAACGAAGTTGTAAACGTCGTCACAGTATCCGAGCGTTGGATGACTACCATAGTTAAACGGTATTTGAAATTAAGCGCTGCACACATATGTACAGCGAACAAACGAGCTGCAAACTAAAGTCCACTACCTTACGCTTACAGGTTTCGTTGGGAGTACTTTATATATCAATCGACATTTATAGTTCGAAAGCGCTATACGGAAAAATAACTGGCGGTTACCTACGACGCAAACGATCTATTATATTTATGTATATATGAACGACGAGTCGAATTTATATTCGTCGTACAGTCGCCGTACGAAATGATAATAATAATAATAAATTATTGTGTCTATGCTGCAGGGGCACTTGTCGGCAGATTAAGTAATTTACAAGTAATAAATAAACGGGGACAAATATTATAGGACGATGCGGGTCACGACCCACACACCGTGATTAATAAAATGTACGCGCGTTAGAGAGAAGGACGAAAAAAAGGTCGACGTCGATTAAGACATTTAAACATAAGTAAATAGTGCACTATTGAACGGGGTCGAGTCCGGGCTTAAGCTATAACGCAATATCACCGTACGTACGTTATTATTGTTACAACCGTGTTGTTATTAACGACATATGAACCCTAGCTATAATAAATACGACACACGACGAGGACCCGGACGAAAAGTTCAAGTCCTCCTCTTCTCCGGAGCCCACTTCTAGTATGTAACGTAACAAACTGATCTAAAATATTGGTATATTTATACCGCGACGACTGCCGCAGCGAATACTCGCGCCGTGACTCGGTATCTGTAGAATTTTACGGGACAATAGTTAGGTACAAATGTGTAGATATCAAACTTTTAAATAATTTTGAAGATTTCTTAAAACTATTTTTCGTGACTGAAAGGAGGGAGGGGATCAAGTGACTTTTGTAAAACCAAATGTCGTTCAGTTAAAAAAAAACATTCTCCATAAAATATTTACTTTCGTATATTGATAAAAAAATATCGGAGATAATAGTTTAAAAATAATGGTAATAACCTATTTTTAATTAGCGTTTTATTAAAATTCGACAAAAATACATCATTAATACTTATGCCATACGTTACACAAAAAAGTCGAATTTTATCTCGAACTTTTTATAATTGTGAATAAAACTCGTCGACTTTACATTACATATTTTTGAGTTATCATTTTTTATCTTAATTGAACTTCCGACTTCTTTCTCGAGAAAAATAATACTGTAGCTCAAAATACGTTTTTAATACATGTTTAAAATATTATCGCCAGTGTATTACACGATATCGTATAACATAATATTTTATTACAAACGTTATAATTTTATTGTTTATAGAAAATAATCGCGATTTAGGTTACGTCTTTCTTATAAGAAATGATATCTTATCTCTATATATTATCTCTTATCTGTATATCTGTTTACGCCGTAAATTTAAAAATAATTATTATCCGACGTCTTTCAAACACGTCAGAACCCAGTTGCTTCAAAAAACCACATGATATTATATTAACCGAAACGTGAAAAAAATCGAGTTACTTTTTAGTACGCCATATTTCAAATGGAAAATCACCATATTCCTTAATATTTTATAATACGTTTGTTGGAAGTAATACGTTACAAGATGATAAACTAGTTTTTGAAATAATTGTTAAAACTTATTATTATATGTTTATTATACGTAGAAGATTAGCCGTAACATAGATATTACGATTTTAGTTATTTACTAAAAACAAACAAAGATATTAGCGAAAAATGTTTTCTGTAATTAGTTTTTATTTTCTGACGCATACTATACTATGAGTAGACAACGTATTATTGCTAGGTGTACGTATGTGTAAGTGTACTGCAGAATATGTCTAATTACAACGAGATACATAACATTATAGAAATAAATACGTTAATTACGCCGCCTTTAAAATGATCATTGATAATATTACGATATTAATGAAAACTAAAAATTACGAGCATACTGCCAGCGAATGTTTGAAACAACAAAACAAAAAATTAACATATATTAATTAACATTAATCATGTTTTTGCCGTAGTATTTATTTTTAATAGTATATAGGTAGCGCGTATTGTTGCAAGAAAGTAATTTATTCAATTATTTACCGTCATTATCAATCGACGACGACGACGTTTGGAATATAAAATCAGTAAAGACGAAATTATATACATTTTATATGGAAAAACGCAAGTCAACTCGCCCGCTCAACTTTTTTTATACACACACGTTTGTGTCACCTCCAACACGCGCATATATTACAATAATAAATTTAATCGTATAAATAACGTTCGCTCACAGGTCTTTAATTCCGGGTCAAAATCGACATAGTCGCGCGGTATAACCCCGTTTGGGTATTATTATTACTATTATTTGTGTTTTACGATTGTGTAACGTGTTTGTTTAGACCGACTTCAATACACTGCAAAATAGTCGGTATACTGTATTTACCAAACTTTTCAAGTTTGAATATATTACGACGACGTCAGCGTAATCTTATAAAATGACGATCATGTTTTTTCTAAATATGTGTGAATTATTTTTAAATTAAACAATACGTATAAATTTAATTACGTAATTAACAATATACTTATCTTTATAATTGTATTTCTACAAGAAAAATTATTAAGTATAAGATACGCGCGTAATGTGTATAAACTGATGTAAATCGTCCAAAATGTGTGGGAAAATATATCAATACTCCCCTTTTTCATATATATATGTGTGTGTGTGTGTGTGTGTATGTGTGTGCGTGCGCGCGTGTGTGTGTGTGTGTGACACGAACATTTAACAACCACCTGTTTCATACATATACGTGAAATACAAGTATTATTAATTTCCTAGACACGACTTTTGCTCTGCAGCACCCTATATTCACACGCACATGCATATACAAGACGTAGATACAATAATTACGTGTCGCTTGACCACTATTGATCAACAGGTGTTAAAGGTCATCAAAAAATTATTCAGTTATTGCATTACAGTTCTACATCACAAGATATATATACACACACACACACACGAGACCTAGTCTACATATACTCGAAGGACTTATATTTACAAGTAACTAAATATATATTTATTGTTCTTTGTTTATTTTAGTCAAATATTGTTTTTTAATGTAAGTAATAATAGATATATTACCCTCAAAATGATACATAATATATTTGGAAATGGGGTCGTGTGACTTTTACAAGTTCAAAAGTAATTACATTAGAACACGGTAGCCAGTTAAATCGCAGTTTTAAATACATTCGCACGAATATACAAACAGATATTTGTTCACGTTCATACTAAGACCTTCACACTTAGATTATACCAGGCGTTGAAACCTATAGTAAAATGTTAAAAAAAACGTTGATTATTCGAAAAAAACGTCGTCATTATTTTATTTTTCTTATAATTATTTTAAATAGTTAATTTTCTATTTATAAGTGTTAAAAGAAAAAATTCATTTCGTATATGCTTTCGAAACTCAAATATGACACTTAAAATATGCACTAAAATTGATAAAATACTAAAAACAACAAAATATATTGTCAAACATTTATTCTACCTTTTATGAACTGCCTTACTGTATCCGATCGTGTTGTATATATTACACAATTAGAAGAAAAAAGCAAATACCTTCAACATCCAACCTACCTATATTTAACGTTATCTCAAACATCATGGTTCGTTAATCGTAGCAGTATATCTCTGGTCAGAGATGCGTGGTGTTAAATATATATATATATATATATATATATATATAGGTATTTGTTTTAATAAAACATTAGCATAATAAATGTGTATATATATATATATATATACGAATGGTAAATAGTATTTTACAAAGCAAACCGAATAAAATATTTCAAAAACGTTAAAATTCGTTCGTAACAACAAATTATATACATTTGTGGAGAGAGAAAAAGAGAGAAGAATATACACATATATTTATACGCGTATTTTCAATTGTACTGAATATTATTATGTATTTACTTGTTTTACAATTCAAAGTAAAATCATTATTAAATCAACTATGAACAGTTTTTATACTATACTTTCAAGCTTGGCTGAATCGTTATATTAACACATACACTCACACACACACACATATATATATATTCTTGTGCACTGTGTAGTGACCATTAGACCGTATCATCCACTCGCCTACTCGCAGTCGTCACAAAACACAACAACGAATAGATAAAGAGATACTCTCTGTTATGGCGTTTGTGCACATGGGCGGCAATAAAATAATGCAACGATGAAGCCGTAATTACACCAGAGGGGAAATAAGTAGACTATTGCAGGTGCTTACAATCGTGGGAACGTCGAACAAAACAAAAACAAAATATATAATATTCAAATTTCGCTTAATGTCTCTCCCTTTATATTCCCCCACCATCAACATCATTGACCATCATATAGCTAGCATATATATATATATATATAACGAACTTCACTAGATGTAATACAAGCACGTGTATAATATATAGTTAAACTCGATTAAGAGGGTGTTATTATTAATTAACGTTCGTACATATTTATATTATATTGGTTATTGTTTTTACTTATACAAAAACAAACACTACGTGTTCTTAAATGCTGGAGTATTTGTGTATATATTAATTAATTTGTTTGTTATCGAATATAGCGACGATTACCAAAATTAAATGTTGAAGTACTTAAGTAAATATTAAAATATTTCATTGTTATCCAATATACTGACGATTACCAAAATTATAAATGTATAAGTTGTGTACAACTCGTGTCGAATTCATGATAGGTCGGAATATATAAATGAGACAGAAAGTTATTTTCCCTAAAAGACAAAAAATATGTGAATATTATTTAAAACGGTCGAAAATTAATCTTAAATATCTTAATTTATTAATATATATATATATATATATTTTTTTTTTTTTTTAATTTTTACTTATAAATTATACAATCTGTAAAATCTATTTACAATAAGTATATGTGATATGTGGATAATGTATATATATATACACATAAGTTTTAAGTTAGAAAATGTTTGGTTTTTTTGTAAATACCCAATGGAATTTTTAATTAACGATTTCAGAATAATACAATTAAATAAATAAATAAATAAAATATTGTCCCTATAATATATATATATATACACACACACACACACACACACACACACACACACACACACACACACACACACACACACACACACACACACACACATATATCATAATTTTTCTATATTATAATCCACGGGAACGATACTAGAAAAAAAATCGATTACGGTTTAGTATACATGAGGGATATTCAAAACCGTTAACTTACAAAACAATTTCTCTACATCGAATTTATCGAATTTTGAAACATGTGGGTAAATATATTTTTTACTAAATTGTTAAAATGGTTATCAAATATAAATATTGATTATACTAAATTTTAAATTAAAAATAATCGAAACCGTATCACTAATAAGATGCTATGTTTGTCAATATGCGTTTCATTCACATGTTGACAAGACAGGAAACGGTTAAAAATAATAATAATAATCATCATATAAATGTAAAGTCATTATTCTCGTCACGTCACGATTAGTTATTAGTAAAATAATATTTATCCGCATAAGTCCAATACAATATAATATATACTATCACGGGGGAAATCGGGGAGGGTCGCTGTTGTGCATGTTAACGAGATGTACATAATTCGTAAAATATTTCAAAACGACAAAAATAATAATAGAATATTAATACAATAATAGGTAACAATATTATTACGATTATTACCAAATGTCATAAACGAAAATTATAATATAACGTCATGAAATGCGACGAAAAATTAACTTCAACAATAAAAATACAAAATGACCATTTAAAAAAATTGTATTTCGTTTAAAACAAAAGCATAATTCCAACTTTGTATACGAAATAAAGTATAATATGTATATATATACATACACACACGAGTGTGCGTGTATCACGACAAACTGAAAATATTATTATGGCCTAAAACTATTATTGTAAACTGTACTCCTTAAAATTGAATTTATTTACCAATTAAAACTTAATATTAATTTTAGAAACAAATTCTCGAATTATTACATCGGTATATCAAGTTAAACATATATTCTTTATATCTTTATTGCAGTATTATAAGGAGGGAAAAGGTCAAACTAAGCAAATGCCCTATTCGAAAAAAAATTCGAAAAAAAATCGATAAATATCCTCGCATACTTTTAAAATGTTAAAATACCTTAACAGGATATTACAAATACAAATGGCCATCGTTTATAAATTATTCTTTTCGTATATTCAAATTTTGGAAAAAAATTCGCCTACGATATAGGCTACCTACAACAATCAGTGTAAGTCGAAAATGTACGAGGGAATATGTGTGGATAATTAGTTATTAAATTTTAAAAAGTTTGTATACTGAATAATAAGAACTCTAGACTTCAAGTAAACACTATGGCAGTAAATGGTTTCAATCTCCGAATAATCAATTTTATAAAGTAGGAAAATTAGAAATGTTTAGTGAGGGACAACGATGCCATCACAATAAAACACGATCTTAGTTCTTGCTTCTATTCAGAAGTTATTTGACGACTATATGCTCTTGTGGTCGAAACAACTTGGTTGGAATATTGGTGAAAAATCCAAAAATATATTGGATTTTCACAAATTATTTTTATTTCGGAGTATTTTTATAGGCGGGCGTGTTTATTATACGGGTGTTGTTAAGGCCCTCCATAAGATTTACGAGGCTTTAAATTAAATTCTATTTACCAGCGAAACCACAAATTTATATCAGTATTCATTATTTATACCGATTTTGCCGTTCGTGTTTATAATTAAAAATATGTAGTCGAAAAGTCTTCGGTTAAATATTGATTTAAATATTTAAATATTTCCTTCGGCTTAATACAATTTAGAAAAAATATATATACATATATAAATAAACAAATATACACACAAATATAATTAATATTAATTGACGTTAAACAATACAATTCATAATAATAATAATAATGTTTACGCGTAATTAATTTTTCTGGCTTTTAATTCTTCAAGTTCGTCATTGATGTGTTTGTAGTATATATGAAAATATACAAACGTGCATCAAGCACGTTCGATAGAACCGAAAAATAATTTAGATTAATAAATACGACACTATCTACATTATAAATAGGTTTTTTTTAAACAAAGTAAACGTTTATTTTTTTCGCAGCTTAAAGCTTTTAAAAATAAATTTTCCTAGTTTGGGTGGGCAATAATAACTGTAGTTCACGTCACGTAGTAAGCCACGCACGCTGCAATATCACTATTGATTATATACGTCAAATATATCTAATATCTAATTATATTTCTGAAAATATAATGTAAACGTAGGAAACAAGTTTTGTACTTTAATAGACGACGACGATATTTTTTCCTTTTTTTTTTGAGACACCTACTTAAATTGAAAAATCGCGCGATGCTCAGGGCCTGTTGCCTACCTGCCCCACCCCCAACATTATCTCTTATAAAGGACGGTCTTAGGTGTTGTCCAATTGTCGAATTGGTTCGAAAACGTCGGGAACGCGTTGTTGATGAGACCACAATAACACTTCGTTTTTGATCGATGAACAATGGACGCGAGAATAATCACCCGACGGCATAATATCGTCGCTCGGAAACCGATTCAGTACCGCCATCTATACGCGACGGAACCGTTGTGTCGGAACATGGCACGTCGTCGCCGGTAGATGTCGGTATGGATACCACGATGAGCTGGTGGCCGAAGACCCGACCGCGGGACCACGCCAAAAACGGAACCCGTCCGCCGGCCGTCGCGTTACGTTTTACGGTGACCGACGCGTATAATAAATAACGACACTCGTACGTGTTATTACGGTATCTTGACCCATGACCCGTCGTGACCCGCGTGTTGTTTTCATCATTTCGGGGTATCGGACGCGCGCAAGTCCGCGGATACTTCGAAAAACAACGAATGACCATCAGGGGGGGAGGGCATAGGGGAAAAACACCGCGGACATGGTGGTAGTGTTCGGTTGTTGTCGATGGAACAATGCCTTACGAATTGACTCGGTATTAAAGTTTTAGAACTTCGGTCCTAAAACGGAATATCTTGTTCGTTTTAAGTAGTATCAAATCAGAAATTGTTGACACGATTTTAAAACGCTACCACATTTGTCCAAAATATTGATCTTTCTATATACGTATATGTGTGTCCGTAATATTGAATTAAACAACTTGTTGACCTTTTGAACGCTCCTATAATTTTTTTTTTTTTTATATCATAATAAAATAAATCGAAACTAAAATCCGTGTTAAATAAAATACTAGATATGATCGGTCTCTGAAAAGAACAAGTATAAAAAGATCAACCAAAGAATTTAAAAAAATCAAAGATTAACCTTTCCGTATAAAAATATATTCCCAAATAATAAAAATACACCTTAATGTAAAACCACTTGTTTCGTTTAGAATGTTAAACAACAACAAAAATAGTGGACCGCGGACGCCGTGGATGTCGGCTCGGGTTGATTATTTAATCGGATTGCGTTAGAGTAGGTATTAATATGTCAAATTTATAACGACGATAAATCATTTTGCATTTTAAAGAAAACGAATTTGAGTGAAATAACGCCATTTATATCGTTATTTTTTGCCATTTTTCGATTTTACGTTCTTAAATTAAATACGACAAAACACCTAATGTCTAATACACGTGTAATACATGTTCAGACCTTAAGTACTAAATAAAAAGGCAAATATCTAAAACGAGCGTGTTGACGACGTTAATTTTTTTTTTGTCGATTAAACAAATATTTCACGTAATTTTTTCGTTTGATTGACGAATAGCCAATAAAATAAAAACCATAATAATAAAACACGTGGCTGTAAATTAAAAGTAAAAACTGTTTAGGTTCAAGAGCCGAAATGTACTTCCAAGTTAATAATATTCGAATACGCGTTCCCATTATATAAATACAATATTGTATATTACAGTCTAAGGTACAGTATACACGAACAGCGGTTCCCGGAGTATCTTCGGGGAAAGTTCAAGGCTGTAGAGATTTTTACTAGCACCATGTAGATACAAGTACTGAACATAACAGTTAATTATTTGTCTTTCGGAGGTTAATATACATTTTATAGGCGCGTTGTTTTATTCAATAAGTTTGTCCCATCGCGTGTTAAGAATGTTTTTTTACCGTTAACTGCATTAACAGCAACAACACCAACACTAATACATTTATCGAGCTTCAGTTTATAACGTAATATACATATATGTTTTTTTTAAATTGAAACGAATTTAATTTTAAGAATATAAAAACAACAAAATGTTGGTGGCGATGACTCTATAAAGATTTACATTTACAAATTAATGATTACAGTATAGGTTGGCTGTACTTTCTAAAACCAGCGCTGATTCATCTTGAAAAATATTTACTCGAATTACTGTTTTGAAAAAACTAACGGGTGTTACATATATATATATATATATATATATATAATCAAAATGTCAAATAATAATGTCCCCAATAACGATAAAATAATATAAACAATTGGAAATAAATTGTTTCGTTTAATTTGGTTTTATCGCTAGATACTTTTTCCTTAATATGAGAAATCTAAATTATTTTTTATCTTTTCTCCCAATTATATGAGGTCACCGTCATTATCCTAACCTTTTATTTTACTAGATTCTCTGCATTGTCCACCAGCCATCATCATATCATAATTTCTCATGAAATGTAAATATCGCGTTTTAAATATTTGTTTTTAATAAATTTATTGTTTGTGCTACATGTAGCATAGAAATTAAATATATACGCAAATAAATAATTAATAACGATAATCATAATAATAAAAGAAATCAAAATACCTTTTGATTCGACATAAATAACAACAAATTAAAATCTAAAAATAGTTTTAATAAATATTATGAGTTATGCGATTTTAAAATCTGGTATGTTTTTAAATTTGCCTAAGACGATGTGGGTATTGTAAACAAACACAATACAACGTAGCGAATAGTATTCTTTCAGGGGCTATTTAAAATTGTCCTTTCTATTCTACACAAAGAATCAAACTTAAAATCTTATTTAGTAAGATAAATCTACGAGTGTTAGATGTAATCAACATGATTAAAAGTTGTTATAAACGAAATTGATCAGATAAGTTATAATCGATTTGTTCACAATGATTAGATCTTTTGATTTGTAATTAAATAATATAAACTGTGCATTTTTAATGTGATCTAAATTTGAAGCAATTACGTTTTACGAATATTTGCTAAACTCGTCTCTGTTTAAGATTGTCGTTATCTTGACGAAACAACTATCGGAGGTATATTTTAATACACAAAAGAAACGATAATATTATACGTGGTGAACGAGCGGCCAATAATATTATATGCTTATTTACCCATAAAATGTACAACAATGATCAACGAAAAAACAGTAAATTAAATCGTCGAGTTGAAACATTTATATTAAATTCGGTATTTTTTTGCGAGAAAAAGAATTTAGTATACACGTAAATCATTTTAGTTTTATCGTCGCATATGTATCGATACGAGAGATTTTCAAACTTATCAATAATAAATATTTAAAGAGAATTATAACTAAATGATTTCGTATCTGCCGTTGATAATTTTGGACATGTTGATAGAATTTTAATAGCGACGAAACCTAGGGGAACTTAACATATCAATTCCATACATTGTGTATTACCATTTAATGGTTGTCGGTGAAAAATCGTAGATTGCTAGCGATACGACCGCGATTGTTTTCATGAAAAATATTAATAATATTCTAAGAGGTATTCGGGTAATCGATGTGTGTATCGTGCTTATTCTATTATATTTTCTTCAAGTATATTCGAAACGAACCATTTAAAAACTGCTTAATACATACTACAAAATGGAACACCTGCAGCCTGAGAAAAAACTACAATCGCATTGTTCTAAACAAAAATGTTAATTGAAATCGTGAAAAATATTATTGATACGAGTATAATGATCATACGAAATAACATTAAAATTAATCGTGCGGAAGTTTAATTTGTTTTAAAATAGTTTGGCCCAACGTATATAAACATTTGTATTAATTGGTATGGGTATAATTACAGACGTGTATTTATATTCTTCTATATATATATATATCAATTATCAATATTATAATGTAATTAATTCTGTAATTGAGCGTGTTTATTAATCCCGACGTCCTGGCCAAAATATTATATATAAATGACTTTTTGAATATGTTTTGAACTAAATCTATTAGTATTATACTGCTAATAAACGTACGTATGTACACAAAACAAATGTATTTTATAAAATTCGAATTGTTTAAGCAGTAGGGCAAATTTGTATTAAAAAACGTATCCGTTTTCTTAATGAAATATTTACGCAGTATACGTAAGTTCTTTTGTATTAATTGTCTTTATAATTTGGAGAAATATCGTCGATTAATAAAAATTCTCAAAAAGAATCCAAAACGTTAAACGAAAACGACATTTTAAGCATTGACGAACAAAAACTAAAAATAATGAAAAACGTTTTTCGTCCCTAATATACACAATTCCTGAAATGAAAAAAATTATGGACGAGGTACTTATTATAAGATGAAAAAGTAATTAACACGTATAAAATACGTCTGTTGATCTGTCTTATAGGAATAGAGGTTTTTTATATACAGAGCAGTACAAATATATGTTGACAATTTTTGAGATTTCTGTAATTTTAAAATTTACCATTTATAATTGAATCGGGTAAAGGAGAACGTGAAAATGTATTTTGAACGAAGTTATAAGTACTTCGCGTGCGTTGTGGTTGGTCGTGTTATTCCACAATAATAATTATCGTAGGCGAAAATGGGCTTTTTGTGATGCGTTTTAAAAAAAACTATACAAATAAAATATAGGAATTGCGTGTTAAAAAAATGAAGAAACGAATTCGTGTACAAAAATTATCCGGGTCACAACTAATTGGTGATCCAATTATTAGCACTATTAACCTACATGATATGTATGGTATTAACTAAATGATAAATTATTTAAAAAAATGATTTAATTGTTTTAACTCGAGGGGAAGCGGCAAACGGTATATACCAATCTACATATAGGACGTTATTACTCTTCTCCCCAACATATTGCAACGAACTTGTGATGGAAAGATATGGGATAAACGAATACCTACACACACACATTTTATTACATTTAATTTGTACCTACTCCCACAATTTTTATAAATTAACCTTTTATGTCTGTGTATATTATAGATCTATATAACTCTCACTCTGCAATTTTGACTTTGATAAACGGTAACGTTAAAAATTAAACGTACAGTAGATACTATGGCGTGGAGATATGAAGGTTTTATTAGTCCATGAAATACAACGAGAGGGATTGAAAAAAAATGTTAAAAATTCAATTATAAATACTCTAATTATTAATATAAATATATAACACGCCCCTGAATTATATTGAATCTGTAATAATATTATATTTCAGTACCAATATAAAACGTTCATAACTAATAAATAATATTACTGCAGAGATATAATATTAAGTGAATAAAACAGTCACGAAATTAATAAACGGTGAATACATACCTAAAGAGTTTTCCGGATCTGACAGGTCACTGAGCGACGGTACCTTTTGAAGCATGTTACATCCTTCTGTCGTGTTATTACCATAATTGGTCGCCGATATTCCTTTATAATCTTGCAAGGCAATGTTAGGCTCTTGTTTGATGACTACGAGTCCGACACAGTCATTTTTGCCTGTCGCGGTTCCATTCATATCATTCGTACCGTTGTTCAACATAATTGTTGAAGACACTGCGGATGATGGTATCATATTTGGGGGGCTACTTCGAAATTTATCACTTCCAGAAGATATGTTCTGCGGAAAAAAATTCAAAATTTGATTAAACAATACTCTTTAAATAAGAACATATGTAGATATAAGGTAACGGTTTGCTCAGATTTTTTCCAATCGTGACGGAGAGTAAGTAAAACAATGACAATGTATCGTGTTTCATAGATTTAATTGCCAAAAAAGAAAAAGAAATCAACTCATTATAAAGTCATTCGAAATGTATATAAATATAAAACATATTTGTATAACTCGCAATATAAAATAATTGTTCGTTATTTATAGATTATTATCATTGTTGTAATTATATACAATAATTTATTAGATTACATTTAGATATTTTATATATGAACTTAACGAATAGTTTAATAATTAATACTATAGGTTTTGGAAATACAAATTTGGAATTTAGAATTTTCTTTCAAAGCAATTTTTTTGAGCATATTTATTACAAAGCTTTGTAATAATTTTTGTTGACTCGAAAAATTACTACGTGCCTACGTTAAAATGAAAAACATAAATATATACGTATAATATACGATATACGAAATAATGTCGATATCGCATATTTAAACACGACAAGATAATAATAAAACTCACAATTGTAGGTTAATAATTCGTATACACACCCACATACACACACACACACACACACACACACACACACACACACACACACACACACACATGTATATATAGCATAAACAACGCGCGTATATTAAAAAACATAATATATGACGAAGCACTTACATCATTATTACATTAACTGTGGCAAAGAGAAAAAACAAAAAAACAAAATTAAGAACTGTTGAATAATATACGAATATACAATATTTTACGCGTGTATTATAATAAAAACCAGCTCCCCTCTTGCATATTACATTACATACATTTATGTTTAGCTATTACTTATTATAGTATTACGTTGCTGTAAATATTTAATTACAGGTGCGAAAATAGAATACGTATATATGTATATGTATATATATATATACATACATACATACACGGAATACTGGTGCACAACTCCTCTTCACACTATGCATAATACATGTATTATAGTAAAAGTAAAGAGGACGTAAATAATCGTTTTCAATCTATATACATATAATACCCGCACCAGGTTTCGGAAAAAAGGTTATTTACTCATATAATATACGTATGGAGCAGGTTTTGTTTTCAAATATCGTATTACATATTTATATGTATATATAAGCCTATAATCACAACGATTATATAAGTAGTATAAGTACAGATAATTGCATTTGGGACAAAAATTCGTAGACGATGGGAGTAAATATACATAATTGAATAAAACATATAAATTATACATATATATATATATACATGTATATAGTTAACCTACAATAATATGGTTAAATACAATATTCGTAACCTTTTCAAAATCGATTCCTTTATTCCACATCCAATATCGTAAATAACATAACGTCGATTGCATTTTCTTAATGCGTATACTACGCCTACGTGTATATATTATACGTTCGATGACGATTATATAGACATATACTGAACACATGTACAATAGAAAAAGTTTAAACTCGATTTATATATTAAAAGAATATTGTAATATATTATAATTATATGTTTTATATAGCGAAATATTAGCCATTATAAATGTCTATTTTGTTGTTACTCAGCTTCCAATTTATATATGTATAGCGTAATTTGAATGACGCAAACTAGCACGCTGCATATATCAACTTATCAGATTTAATTCAATTAGCGTTGATTAACGATAATTTACGAAATATCTTTTTACTTATTTAAACGATTTATTGGTTAAATTACGGGCGATTGTTATAAAATTGATAAAAGATTATAGAACTCGTAATCGCAAACACATAAAAATGTAATCGTACATGTATTGAATATCATTTAGATATATAGCAAACGTGACTGATATACGTGTGTAAATCATATATATATATATTTATAAAATACAATGACGGGCAACTGGTTAAAAACACTTAACGTTAGTCGGAATTATGGGACGGAATTATCAGAATACAAACGTGATAATGTAGTTAGTTGATTTATGTTTGGCCTTTGTCATAAAACAAGGATATAAGTGACAACATTTTTGATCAAATATTATGCGATTATTAATTTATAAATCATGTATATATATATATTCACGAGATTACTAATAAAAATGTTAAAAAATTGTTACCATTAGAACAATTCGTTTACAGAAAATGTCTAAAATATAATTTTCTATTATGCAAATCTCGACGACCGTATATAAATAAATATTACACATATTTCGATAAATAAAAAACACGAACGCCACGTCTCGGACGCCGTCCTTGCATAAATACACATGTAGCGTATTTAATAAAAAAAAAGACAAAACGGAACTTTCTAAAAATATAGTACGAAGTCAGAGATTCGTAAAACGTTCTCGCGGTCCGGATAAAAACCGTAATACCGTTGTCAATTGAATATTACGATAGTTATATATCGTCGTCGATTGTTCGCGTAAAAGGAGACGTACGATACGTTTTATTGTTGTATATTTAGGAATTTTTCAAGTCGACGCTAAGTAAACACCTGTTCACCGTTCAAAATGGGATTACCACGGTTTTACGATATAATAATATGGTTATAGCATATAAACCACTGCAATAGTAGCGTACGACGAACGCACGGTAGCAGAGTACGAACAATTTTATAATATTGGTGGAACTTGGAGTATATAAAAACATTTAAGTCGGTTGTACGCGTCGTGCTTACAACTATAGCAGGTCTCGTAAACGAGCACACGTTGCGTTGTAGTGTGGTCAAATTCACCTTGCGTACACTACACGCACACACCTAATATAATAATAATAATAATAATACGTCGAAAACGTTATACGAGTAATATTAAAAAAAAAACTACGAAATAAAAAGAAGGGATAGAAACAAGGTCGACGAGAAACGACTATAATACCAACTCCTCTCTATGAATGAACAACAGCTGCCCCGCCGCCGTGGGAGCGGGTTCGGCGTGTGAGTGCGATGCGTTGCGTGCGTGCGTACCGGTGTATACAGCGTGTGAAATGTGCGCGCGCATACACTCTCTAGCCGCGGAGATATATTATGTAGAACAACAGACAAGTTCGGGGAAGGGGGAACCGTATGTTCGAGGGGAAACGTATATAAACCTGAAAACGAGAGGAAGGGAGGTCGAAGAGGTCCCCGACGAAGATACGTGGTACGAATAGACGGGAATGGTGCGGGGACGAAGAGGACTGGTGGTGATGAATGAATGAACGGCGGCGATGGCGTGGCGTGACAACGACGGCGGTGTGTGTGTTGTGTGTACACCGAGTAGGCCGCACCGAACTCATGCGATGTATGAATGAACGGAACGTTCGTTCAACGTATGAATGAATGAATGAAAAAACTCTTATACATATAAATATATACACGTATAGGTATATATATATTTATATACATATACATATATACAGTTGAAGCCACCTGTGTGTATGTGTGTGTGTGTGTGTGTGTGTGCGTGCGTGCGCGCGCGTGTTTTAAAGGGGAAAATAGAATTCCTAATACTATTATTACAATACTCACAAGTTTACTGAGAGTTCGAGAAAACGTAAAACGAAATCAGTTTATCTACGAACCTATAAAATATCGAATTTTGTTCACCAAGAACCTCTGAACGATTTTATTCGGATTCTCCGAGGTTTGGATCAAGTTTTGATTCGTTTTCAAAATAAATAAATATATCACCGAGAGAGGGGAATAGATGAATTATAAAGTTGTTATTAAGTTACTTGTTACTGAAATCACTAAGATAAAACGTCTTTTCTTTATCAATTTTGTAACTTAATTCGTTACTATTATGGTTTAAACATTTAAAGTTTATATCGTATACGACGTTTTTAGTAAACGATTTAATTTTTAAAAACTATTTGAAATGGTAAATACATTTTTATCGTTAAATATATATATATACATGTATATGTATATTGTTAAAATTAAATAATATATTCAACATTTACTGGTTATATTCACACATAAGCAACTAAAAGTTTAAGAATCTTAAGAAAAAACTGTAATTTCTACTCGACTAAAATCGAGAAATTTTTACAGCTCTTCTGTTTAGATATTACTTATTAGAAAAAACTATTGATAAGCGACAATGATATAATAATATATAACATATAATATATAATATGTAATACATAATAATATTTTCGATTTTTTAAAACATATTTTATAAATTAATAATAATTTTCAATTACCCATTCGATTCATAAATAAAATAAAATTACAAGTTACATAATAATATAATTCAGATGACTCCATAGATATATATTATTGTTCAAACACATTGTAGTTTTTTTTACATATTGAACTTAAATATTTTTTAACGTGAAAAGTATTTAAGTTAGGGGTAAAGGAAAAATTGCGACATGATATACCACAAAAAAGTTACAAAATTTATCGTGGTAACTTAATAATTAACATGTACCTCCCCATTCCTGTCAGAATTATTTATTATTCGTTTTTAAATTTCAATTCCGTATCACAATATCTCGTAAATATTTCGAAGTATAAATACGGCCACAAGAAGCCTGAAAACATGTCGTGCTACAGTTTTTAGTTCTACCTAAAATTTGTTTTTTCTTATTAAATATTCATCTAGTGGCAGTTCATTTGGATAGATTTCAATGACTCTTCTCGATGAACTGCTATCATTGTCTATTGAGACGATTCTTTATGAGGTAGCCCCACAACCATAATACGTATAATTATTAATTAAATATATTGTTTTGCTTATAAAAACGGGTTATTATTTCGTTTACGTTTACCATATATATTATTTTTTAAACGCGTTTTTAACAATTTAAAGCAAGTCACTCGTGAAAAAAATTCTGAAAACAGAAAATGTTCGTAAAAAGTATAATTTCGTTTTTCATAACGAGTAAAATGGTTAGCAAAATCTGATAATAATAAAATATTGCCACGAAGAGGAGGTGATCATTTGCCCAATCATCCACCCCAGTGTGTACACATCACTGGTCTAGATGAACCGCGGGTTTCGACGAAAACCACCGTAAAGTGTGAACAACGTTAATAATATTTATTGTTGTTATACAGACACGGCCGCAATTAAATCCCGGTAAATTATAGAACAGAAATAATATGTGGAACTGCCGTCCGGGTCGTAGGGGTCCCCTATTATAAATATTATGACCGGCGTGCCCGTCGGCGGCCTTTGGCCTCAGTAATATTCGGTAGCCGGGAACGAATTTATTCCATTGAATTACCAACGTACACACAATCTCGTACATCGTACGGCGGCCATAGGGCGGAGGAGTTTTGCGCCGTAACGTGGATCAAAAAAACGACGGACCGTCGAAAAAATCCGTCGTAATATTCTGACAACGATGAAAATGCGCGCGCCAAAAGTACTGCGGTATATATGGTCGCTCGACGAGGAACGTGGAGGGGACGGCGAGAGAAGGAACGAGATATAATTTTATCAAACGAGTACGTACGTTATAATAATTGCGGCGGTAAGCAATTGCGACGTGTTGTTGTTAACCCGATGCTACCATAAACTAAAACCGTCGGTCAGCAAACGGTAGCGACGAGTCGTTTTTTTTTTGCCGTTCACGTTTGTAATTTCTCGTCATTGTTTGATGTACGTACGTATTCACGTTATTTTATTTGCAATAATCGCGACAGTCCGTCGCGTCGCTAAATAATTATAAAATATATACGTGTGTGTGTGTGTATATATATATATGTTTATGACGATATAGTATACCTATTATAACGCTGATGACGAATGTGTTGAAATTGTATTAGTCGCCGTTTGAATCGTTCATCGGGTGTGAAAAAAATGTAAACGATATTATTAATTCGGATGTGTTTGTAAAAACGCATTTAATAATAACTATACGCAACACGGAAAAATATTTTAAACGTGAAAAGTCAAAAGAGTAAAATAAGGTTATCGTAAACAGCCGCGTAAAACCATAATGTGCACTAAATGGAATAATCCCCTTTATTAAGACGGACGGAGGAGAATACGGAGAAAACACGTGTAACAGACATTAGACACCAAACAGGCGTTTCGTTTTACAAGAAAATATAGTAGTAAACCGAGAGACAAAAGTGGTGGCGCTCGTTCTTTATTATTATGTTTATGGTGATTAAAACCTTGTTTTTATTATTATTATTATTATTATTATTATTATTAAGTATAAACTGTTTATCGTCGACTGTTCTGGTTAATATAACAAAAAAGCAGTCCATAAATATTCTATAAAATAATATATATGTACGAAACATATATTAGAAAAAATGTGTGTATATATGCATATATACGAACATGTATAATATATAAACACATTAATTGCAGTCTTGCAGAGGAATGAAATGTTATTCAAACTAATACGTTATACGAAAATGTAGTTTAATTCTATAACGACAAATAAATAATAATAATAATAATAATAAATGATTATGCGACTTGGTTTATTCGGGACACAACCCATATATATATATAAATATACGTCTAACGATGAACAGGATAATATATATGAATATAATATACACATTAATACATACACACACACGCGCGCACATATACCTATATACATATTGTATGTCTGTCTATAGGTAGTAAATGCTATATGTATTCTAAAAATAGTATCCATCTTGATCACAACGAACTGTACAACACTATCGTCTATCGTTACTATATACAACCACCTCCTGCAAGCAAAACCCACGCGCGCGCTACAAACATAATAATAATTTAAATATATACCCGTGGTTGCGTACGAGTCGTTCAGTGTTTTTCAGATTATTTTATTATCATAAATACTTTATGAAACGATAACGCGAATTAACAACAAAATAAAACTACAATATATATATATATATA